>JASXSY010001944.1:0-109333 GCA_034509805.1 Sipha maydis | reverse complement strand
ATTTCAGGTAAATTAAATGTTAGCCGATATTCATTCATAAGTTATCAATATTTCCTACTTAACAGTCTAACTTTTTATATTATTAGCTTATATATTTTGTGTTGTAATGCTTTAGAACTATTCTCTGTAATTTAGTATTTACGGTTTAACGGTTTACAAAATAATTCATAATGAATTCAACATGAATAACAGACATAATTAGTATTATTGTTATATGTAAACAATATTATTGTAAGGAAAATATATGATTTTAAATAATGTAAAGAAAAAATAATTTTTATATCAATACATTTAGGCCGGGGTCATACTATGCGTTTCCTACCGCAGCGTTTTTATTGTTTTAAACGCGTGCGGTCACCGCATCAAACGGGACCATACATTTCTTCGATACCGGTCATACTACGCGTTGCGTAGGACCGGTAGCCGCATCCGACCGAGCAGGTCTGGTCGAAAACGCACAACCGAAATCATACGCGTTTTGGCTCCACTGACGAAGCACATCATTTTAAATGAAAGCTGTCATACTATGCGTTTTGCCGCTCCGGTTTGGCACCAAAACAAAATTTTGTGTTGATTATTCCCGCAGTGGCGCTGTCTATTATCCTATCACCATATTACTGTAATAATTTAAATGATTATATTATAAGTAGCCTGTAAATACTAGATAGTTACTAGTAAGTTAGTAAGTAGATACTTTGAGTTTTCATTTCATTCCATTTATATTTTATGCTTACATATTTTATACCAACTAATTATGAATAAATTGATGGGTTATTGTTAACCACTTGGATTAATATAACCCAATAATTATTTTTGTAAATGTTTACATATTAAAATTAAGTTCATGAAAATAATAATGGAAAATGGTTGAAATGTATTAATAATAATCCAATTTTTTGGAAGATAAATTGTGAAGATGGATAAAAACAAGTGGTTTCATACATGCAATTACGCTAACATGTTCAATTCCAGCTGTTTGCGAATGTAAAATAACTGGACGTGAACGTTAGTTGATATGAGGTTCTATAATTGAATTATATAAAAACACTATAAACAAAATCCAAACCCACTCTAAATATGTTAAAAAATGCATAAAGCAGATGCGTTATCAAAATGAAAACAATTTATTTTACGTTATATCATAATACCTAAATCAAAGAAAATATAATTTTTATATTTTGTTCCAAATGTAAATATTTTATTTAAAAAAAAAATAATTAAACTATATTAATAATACTTTGGTTTGATAATTTCTAAAATATCCTAAAAAATTTAATTAATTCAAACATGTTTTCGCATAAGAATATTACCAAAACGACTGAGGGCTCTAGACCAGTGCTTCTCAACCTGGGGGCCGTGGCTATATGATCGGGGGGCCTTGAAATATTTTTTTTATTTAAAATATTTTTGGTTTTTCAGTTATTATATAATCATTATAACCGACCATATGATTAATCATTGTCGATAAAGTCTAATGTTAGATTACTGTTATTAAATAATAATAAAATTGTTATTACATCGGGAAAGTTTCGAATATCACACCTGACATAAATATGTTATGCGAAAATATGCAAGCCCAACCGTCACATTAATAAAATTAATTCACATTTTTTATTTTTATTATTTATTATTATTATTAACCTAGCCTTTTTTACCAATTCTTTTTTTGTTTATAATATATGTTTTTAAGTCTTATACATCTATACATTTTAATAATTTATTTGTGTGAAATTGTGAAATTAGTGCATGTAAGTAGAGTATATTAGTATATCATTGAAAAAAATAATACTGATGACCTTTTTTTATTTATTTTTTGCTTTTATATCCATGGAAGGGAGCCTTGACAGTTTTACATTACATTTAGGGGGCCCTATAACAAAAAAGGTTGAGAAGCACTGCTCTAGACAATATGTTTTTTTATTTGTAAATATTCATCAAATATAACGAAAGCGCCAAGCTACTGGTCCCTAGCGTTAAACCTTTGCTGTACCGGTGCCACTGGTGGTGTTGTTGTGCTAAAAGATTTGGCATTGAAATCAATAAAACATCAACGCAATCGACGAACGACTCCGAACGAAGGCCAATGTGTTAAATACGCATTTAACGTAAATATGTTTATTTTATATTGCGACGTGCAAACTGAAACACCTGTAACTAAACATCACGGTGCTCTTGAATTTCTGTTTAGCAATAAAGTAAACTGTAATACATCTGATTTTGCCATTCAGTATCAAAATTACTTGGCAGAACTAAATATAAAATATGATTTTGATGCACTAGAATGGTGAAAGACACGTGTATCGGAATATCCACTAATTGTTGTTTTGGCAACGAAATATTTAGGGATACCACCAACGTCAGTAAGTTCTGAAAGACGTTTCTCAACTGCTGGAAACATAGTAACGGCCAAGAGAGAAGTTGCTTGGCGCCCGAGACGGTAAAGATGCTGATTTTTCTTTACCATAACAATTAATTATTATAACTTCCTAGATCGTGAGTGATGGCTTTGTTATTTGTTTCCCTATATTACGCGTTACTACATTTTACACACTGCTTGTTGATTAATTTAATATTATTATTATGTATTTATTTTATACTATATTATTATTGTGTTATAAAAATTATTATTTGAATTCATTAATTTATATATATATATATATATATATATATATACATGTTTATTGTTATTTTACGAGTATTAATAATTATGCAAAACAACTTTTTTTTGGAAAAAACGAAATTTAAAATATTCCATTATGTTCGAAAATACAAGTAAATAAATGAGTTCTGTATTATTTGTTATACCTACTTTTCATTATCAATTATTCGTACATAAAAAAAAATTAATACACATATTTATTTACTTATTTTAATTTATTAATACTATTGATAATAAAATTATATAATATATAATATATATTATATATTATATAATTGTGATAACGATATATACTAGAAGATAATGAACACAATATAATGCAATGTGTTTTCTGTCATATTGAGTTCAGAAATAGGAGCAATCGTAAGTCAAAACTGCAAAATAGAGAAATACAGTTGTATATAAATTTTAAATATATGAGTATTTTGGTTCACGGATTTTAGATACGTGAGTATTAAAATTCACGGATATTAAAAAACACGAGTATTTAAACACACGGGTATACACGGGCCTTAACCCAGTATTGTGTTAATACACGGTACCCGTGTAGTTCATTACACGTGTAATCGAAACCTCTAATTTAAACCGTTCAGGGGCACCAAGAGCACACCCTGCTGTACCTGTGCACAAGCTTATGAATATAAATTGTTTTTTATGTTGATCGATGTTTATTTATTAAATCAAAATGCTACCAAGTTATAACTATAATAGATCTTTTAAGATAATTATCTAAAAAAATATGGTCATCAATGGATCATAATATTGTCATCAATAATAATATTAGTTGTGGTAAATAAAAAAATAAAAAATAATTTGATATTCATGTATATATATATATATATATATATATATATATATATATATATATATATATATATATATATATATATATTTAAAAGTAATACATCACAATCGTTATATGTGGTTTTGAACGATGTGGTTGGATTCATTTATTGAAAAAATTTGAAAGTGTTGTTACTTATCAAATTAAAATTAAAATTCTTTCCCTTGTCATATTATGAAACAAAAATACATGTTTTAATAAGTAAAACTCAACTCATGAAATTAACATATTCTTAATCCTTAAAAACATATCATTATTGTCACTCGGTTGACACAAGTAATATAATGAAATTCTGCGCGGAGAAATCTTTGTCCGGTGAAAGTCATATTTTTGAAATTTGTTTATAAATATGTAGACATTTTTATATTTTATCTGCTGAAAACGCGTATTTTAACTTCTTTCTACGTGAGTGAGATATTATGTAATATACGTACATATAATTAATTCGATCTATAATTGATTTATTTATAATTGTTGAATCATAATTTCAAAACAATTGAACGTTTTGCAAATCAAGATGACAAAATAATCAATTGCAAGACGTATAACATTACAAAATTCAATTAAATCGTAAAACTGTACACACTTAGGTATTGTTATACCGTATAGACACTTATAAATTAAAAGAATACAATGAACAATCGAAACGTAATCGTATTAGTTAGTTTGCATCAAAAGCAAGGTTTGTCCCTTTCAAGTTTTCCTCGGTGAATTTATCGAACTTATCCGATAACTCTTGCGACATGTAGTTTTTCCAGTCGCCGACTTTTCCTTTCCTGATGAACGTTCCGTCGGGGTTCGTATCGTTTTGAACGGGCTTCTCCATCATGGCCAGGATTGGTTCCAAATTGAGAGCGGGATTCTTCTTCATGCTGCTGAAGCTCAAGTGGTCTTCGAGTGCAGTCACCTGTTCTTCCGTCAAGGTCTTGCCGAGGAAACGCGACACTTGCCCGATGGCTGCCCTCAGATCCTGTACGGGTCAAAACACGAAATTGAGTAATGCGATCAGACAAACGGCAAACGCGCAACGCTGTGATGGACGTTTGCCGCGACGAAACGTCCGCCTACCTTCTTCATGTCCTCGTACTTCAGGAACAACACGTTCGGTTCGTCCCGCTGTTGCCAGAAGCCTAGTATGTGATCCCAAATGGGTCCGATGGGCGTTTTGCCCTGGATGAACAGTTCGCAAAATTCCTCGAACGAACCGTGCAAGCCGTGCACCAGCTTGCAGTAGTGGTAATAAGACACGCACATGTCCTTTGGGTTGCGCGTCACGTAGACGATTTTCGGTTTCACCTCGTTCAGCTGCTCGGGCAACAGCGGAACCGGCAAATGCGTTTTTATGAACCTGGGCGACGCCATGTTTTCCACTTGTTCCACCGAGTTGCCGATCTGGTCTTTAAACTTACTCGTGTCGTTGCCCATGAGGGCTGTTAACCTGAACAATTTTGACAATTTCAATCCAGATAGATACTAAAATTATTGCTATAAGTACGTTGTCGATACGCTGCAAGTGTACACGGGTAGTTTAAAACGCTTATAAAAAGTTTTTTTTTACGGTTCCCATCAACGGTTTGTTGTATGGGTTTTCGTCAATGGATTTTTTTTTTTTTGTTTTACATTAATTATTTCGCTTTCTGATCCAGTTTTGAGTTCATGAAACAAAACTACTAATAAATACATTTTATTTGTTCGAGAGTTTTCAATAATATTATGCGAACGTGTACATTATACTTTTTATACTGATAATTTTTATACTTTAATTTTCTTACTTACACTTTTTTTTTTTTTTTACTTAGACCAAACAATTTCTAAGTAATTATTAATTAAAAATGAATTTTATATTATATTATTCTCAATGGTTGCTTCTTTTCATTAAATATTTGATATATAATTATAAAATTCAATTTTAATGAAATAATTACTTAGAAATTGTTTAGTCTAAGTAAAAAAAAAAAAAAAAAAATGTAAGTAAGAAAATTAAAGTATAAAAATTATCAGTATAAAAAGTATAAGTATATTATTTAAATATAAATGAACACTTATTACAGAACTAGATTTACTGTTATTAAATAATTACCCGATTAAGATAAATTTAATACGTGATCAAACGCAATTTGCATGGCATTAAGTAAATTTTTTAGGTAAATGCGTATTATTTTATAAATATGTTTAAAATACTCGACAATATATTAATGCGCATAGTCTAATTTAATGATCGTACTATCGTCTATTATCTAATGGCTCACTCTAATAATGGTGTCCTTTGTTGTCCAATCATGCTTTTAGCTTTTACGAAATCCAAGTCATTGCAGATACACCAGACCATTTCTTGAGCCCAAGTACTTCCTACGAAACATTTTATGAAGCCATTAGTCATTGCGTTCAATGTCGAACATCGAATCGATATTCTAAGGTTTAGATTTCTCGATTCAGGAAGTTAATTAACTGAAACTGTTACCTGTTCTGGGATACGACACCAGCCATATATCATCGGGTCTGACCTCCATGTTTCTAATTCTCTCGCCTAAATCCTTGTACTTTGGCGGAAGTATACATTTACCCGGGTTCACTTCGATTAGACAGTCTTTCACGCCGAACATATCGTCCAGTCGCTTAATGAATTTGTCCTCCAGATTTTCGTACTTAATATACATCTTTGTAAATTTGAATGATAAAATGAAAGTAAAAAAAATATATATATATTTTTTATATACTTAAAGTATAACTTTAAAAAACAGAAATGACCACCAGCTTCACTGCGCGATCTATTTCAACTGAATTCGAAAAGTAAAAATGTCCATCTTTTAAACAGTACTTTCTCCAAAACGTGTTTTGGGGGAAGTGAAAGCAACAGTTTACAATCGTTTGCTTTCTCTTGCGTAATTACGAAGGTCAGTACAATATTATAACATATTTTTATTATAATCCTTATGATTGTATACTACAAGGTTCATACATTAATATCGTCACAAACTTAATTATTTACAAATTTATTAATTAAACGTATTAAAATAATAATTGCACATGATACGGATTATGGAATTAATTAAATATTAGATCTTTATAGTTCTGCAGCAAATAATAATTAGAAACACTACAGCACGTAGTGGTTCTGACCACGGTTAGGCGATCAGCTCTTTCGAAGTTCGCTTTCACTATCTCGTAATACCTCCCATCACTGAAAAAGAAAATACAAAAACATCACGATAAAATGTGGGTACACACATAATAAAACCAACATGGTTTTGTTGTGATTGCGCAATAATCTGTTACCTCAACACTAAACATTTGAGTTTCAAGCATTTCACTCGAAAAATATCAATAGCTTTTTGACTTTTATCTGAAAATCTTAAATTATCCGGGTCCCACTTTAGTTCAAGCCTCTCTAGTCTGGGGCAATTAGTAGCAATACCATCCATTAGCTGATCCACAAGCACGTTACCAGATAATCTCTCTTGAGTGCCCATAACCATAATTCTGAAACCAAACAAAAAAAAAAAAAAACATAATACGTTATATTGTGTTGTTTGATAAGATCATCAAACTATTTCAAATCGTTCGTATTGTTCGTGATTTGTAATTGTAGGTTACCTTCTCTAGAGTATAAAAATAATAAAATACAATCAATAATAACAAAATAAATAGGTCTTATCAGGAGTATTATAGTAAAAGTTTAAAACATTTGATTACGAATGGAATTTGTCATCAGGTATAAAGAACGCATCTTTATTAATATTATTATGCTATTATTAGAATTATATATGTTGATGTTTCTAGTACCAATATTCGAAATATTTCTTTTTGTAGTAATTCACATTAGTTAATGTAATTTCAATGGTTCAATATTGTATGTGACGTTCCATATGAATGTCTATGATTAATTTATAGTTTGGCATAGAAACGGGTAATTTGAACATCACTTAATTATGAAATTAGTTCAAACATCGTTGGTCCAACTATCGTTGAATTCGGTGCGCAGAATAAAATATAAAAACAACCATGAGCCGTTCTTACTGTATACGTTTGCGTTAATATTTACATGATATTGTTGAGAACCGGCAGGACCGTGTTCCACAGCTGGTCGGTGATGTTCGGCATGCCCGCTAGAGACAGCCCCTGCAGCTGATGACCGTACCGGGACAAAAACTTGTAGAGACATTCGTCCGACAGATTGTCCGAGTAGTCCAAGTTTAACGCGATCAGATGTCTGACGTTGCCCTGCTCCATGAACGCGTTCAACACGGCGTCGTTGAAACCGTTCATCTGGCCGGCACTGAGAAACTTCAAGTTCGGTATCCGGACCAGCATGTCGATCAAACATTCGGTGGACAGATCGTTGCCGGATATGTCCAGCTCTTGGACGGAAGACTTTTCCCATTCGACTTGCATCACGTACTCGCTGATGAGATCTAATTTGGCAAAGAGAACGAAAGGGATTACACACGCGATTCGATCCGTCAGCGCGTGTTCCAAGTCGCACAACACCTCGCCGTGTGACCGACGATTACTTACTCGTCTGGTTCATCAGAAGGCACCTGAGCCTTTTGCTCCTCTGGAACAACGTTTTCATCGTGGACCCCGTGACCTTGGAACAGTAGTTGACTGCCAGGCACTCGAGCTGTATGCAGTTGGAGCTGAACGCGTCGATGTGACTGTCGTCGACGAAGTTGATCCCGTACAAGTTGATCACCCTCAAGTTCGGCGTGGCCGACTTGAGCTTGTGCACGTTGATCACCTCGTAGATCTCCTCCTCTTCCTCCTCGACTTTCTCGTAGGTACCTGAACAAAAACACGCGGGCAACGTTCACGCACGGGCGGCCAGGCGCGACGGCGGTCCACTTGCCTATCAGATGCAGCGTTTCCAGCCCGTTGATGAAGTTGTAGATCTTCCTCATGAACCCTTCCATGAATATGACCTCGGACAGGCACACGCACAGGTACTTGAGCTTGGTGGGGAACGCTTGGAGCTCGCTGAAGTCGTGCAGCTGCATGGCGGTGGAGAAGTCGAGCAGCATGTGAGTGAGGTTCGGGCACCGGTTGGCCAGCTCGTGGAGCACCGTGTGCGTGATGAGCTCGATGGGCAGCTCGATGTAGCGCAAAGAGGAGCCGAACCGCACGCTACACATTATTACACATACGCACGCGCGTACAGGTTTAGACAACGCTTTGGTGGGCACGAAAAACACGGACTTTCGAGCCGCGGTGCAGATTGATGGGTGAGCAGTAGTACCTTATGAGAGACAACAGGAAGTCCAACGACGTGACGTGCAGGCCCGAGATCTCCGGTCTCAGCGACACGCTGGACCACAGCGACGTGTTGTACGCGATCGTGCGCCATTTCTTACACACCCTCGACATGCTGCATATCTCCTTGTGGCTCAGGTACGAGAATATTTTCAGCAACACCTTGTCGGGCATTTTCTCGATCGTCTACAACAGATTGAACTCCACGTTGACGTTCGCCACGTTTGCACAGCGTTCGGAACCCTCGATGTGCGTGATGGCGAGACGCGGGGACGCGGCGGCGCGATTGCACATCGATAAATAACGATTATATTACCTGTAGCGATTGTTCGTACCGCCGTGGTTTCACCGACGCGTTTTTACCCGTTTGGTTTGTCCGCTGCTCTACACCTTACGGCATACGCTAAGCACGTCCGCCGTAAGTACAACAGGTCGAAAACCCGAAGTACGATCTTATTTATTATTTACGGGCGAAGAGATTACAATATTAACATTTCTTCGTCTAGTTCGGAATGTATAAATTAATATTTTTGACAGCACAACGTTGTACGATGGTTTAATAATATTAATGCACCTCAGTTTTATTATTGAAAACGAAATATTGTTTTGGTTTGCACGTTTCTTTTTTTTTTTTATTAGCGTTTTTTTTTAATACCCAGTTCACCTTCAAAAGTGTTAAAATAATTTTAATAAACAACAAATAACTCAACTTTGTTTACGCACATTATATTCGTGTACATCAAAATATGACTTTTTTTTTTGTTTTTTTCCAAATCAATGATAATACATTACACTTTCAGATGTAATAATATAATGTAACTGTTAATTATTTATTTTTTGATTTATTCCAAAAATAAATGACAATATTTTAAAATTTTACTTAGACTCCACCCTCTACTCCATTCGTCCCATCCCCAGCTCATTTCATTCGCAAGTCCCCTCCTTCCCCTCGTGTGTATAATTTTGAACTGCCGTAATAATAAAGACCTTGGCAATATTTTCGTTTTCTCAGACAGATTGTGTATTTTAATATTATATAATTTAATGTTGAAATGTGGTAACCGCATGGAAAGGTTTACTCTATAGAAAATAAAATATCAAAGACTTTTTTATTTAATAAAGAGGCGTTTTAGAAATATGTTTTATATTATTATTATAATTATTAGCATTTTATAACAGTGCTTAAAAAATACAGTGGAACCTACAGAAATGCAATGGATACTCTGGTCGCGAGTAAACATTTTACTATATATTTTTAAAATCTCAGTAGTTTGGCATTTTGACCGATAGTGTGCTGTTTTAGTATTTTATTACAATTTTACTACAATTAAAATATAATATATTGCCAAAACATCTGCAATACGCGTGTGTCTTGTAATTGTAACGAAATTAATTTTGGTTTTTTATATTATAATCTGTAGCTTTTGATACAATATGACTTATCACAAATAATAAACAATGTTTCAATGCAGCATTACATGCGTATATATTATTGATTAATACGTTCAATGTAGTTCAAAAAATGTCTACGTGCATTATTTTATCGACGCCAAATACTCGAAGAACGGCTTATAAGTAAAACAAACAAAATTCCGCTCAGAATATTTTTCGAGTGCTACGAAATTTATAATTATCTAACATGTATTTATATGTATATTCAAGTTTGATCGATACTCAAGTATTACCTATACAATTGAATTATTACTTTTCAATCGAGACGACTATTGTCTAAGTGAACTGTAAACCTCATCAATGACACGCGCAGTTAAAAATGTTAATTTACTATCCAAAACTATTAGGTATGGTGATGTGAATGCGTCATTGGGACGGATGCATTATTTCACATAATATAATAACGAATACGTCCATTTTAGCCGAAAACACGTGTAATGTACATGTATACTGCGTGAAATATTATTCTGAACATATTTCTGCAAACAGCAACGCTATGTACATATTAACGGGAGAAACGCGTAGTTTGAAATTTTTTCGAAAAAAATTTAATTTTAAATCAAATGTACTTCTGGTACAAAACGTGAAGTCTTAAGAAAAAGTATGAAAGGCAGGTACTCTTTGTGAAATTACAAACTTATAATTTAAGCGTGTAAAAGTAGTACGAGTTGAACATTTTTCCAGGCGACCCACTTGATTCATCCTTAACCCAACATCTTTAAACAGACCGTATGGCATTATATTATTTATATTTTAAAACAATTGTTCATTTATGTATGTGCGTTAACGCGGACGATTGGCGCATACACGATCAATATTATTGATCAATATTTGATATTGACAATTATTTGGACAGTGTATGGATCATATTGAAGACACGTTCAACATATTGAAGTAATCAAAACCTTTTTGATATTTATTGATAAATTGTCAACATTATTGCGCTATTTTTATCACAAGGCAATAGCAATAGCAATAATCGTGTTCTCTCCGCTAGACATTTTGACCGGAACTGAACAATATATTCAATATTATTGGTCGTGTGAGTGCAAAAAAAATCGAAACATTTATTGATGTATATATTAAGGAATAATATTGATCGTGTATGGGCCGCTTTAGAGTAGCTAGCGCAGAGGACAAAATACGTATTATTACGAAAAATAAGAATATTATTTTTACATTCCCGCGGGCAACGGAAAAATAAGCGACTTCCGCTCTCCGGTGCGATCCTGTACATTCCGTACGCATCACAAACACGGCGCCAGCCCTTGACCGTATCGCCGAACGTGCTGCGGAACGCCGATCATGAGCTTTTTACGCGATTAACGATCGACGTCTTGGTCGGTGGGAAACGTCAACGACGGACGGCGCGCGCAAAAAGGCGATGTTCACGCGGGATTTGTCGCACGAGTCTCACGTGGTTCTCGTCTTACCGTTCCGGCGTACGGGCTCTTGGCGGGTCCTCCGGTACCGTCGTCGATGTACACCTGAGAAGCCTCTAACGCCAACTGCCCCCAGACCTGTGACACGGGCAGACATTATTGTATTAGCGGACATTGCGCGTGCAACCGGTCGGCACGACTCGGTGATACTGACGTCTGACGATATGTCCATTGTCCTCGGGTCCGGGAAACGCTTGCGAATTCGATGGTTTTACGCGGACGCGACCAAAATTATTGAAACGATATATCAACGTACTAGTATCCGCTGCGCAAGCCGGACGACAACTCGAAACGGGAACGCGGTCCATAACGTGAAGATGATGATGATGATAATAATAATAATAATAATAATAATAACTGTGTAACGCCGTAGCGGGAGACGGGTAAAGTTATTTTTAAGGCCTAACTCGCGACGGATTTCTGAGTGGAAAAATCGTATTTTATTCGTGGTTCGCACTATAAATACACGCGCAGCCGAGTGCTCGTGCCAATGGTGGAACCTATTAATGTGCGCGCTTCGCAAGCGCACGCACGTAAAAACCTACGAAAGCAGGATTAAGAAGAAAAAAAAAAAAAAAAACGTTTTCGTCTTTACCGTTTTCACGCCGCGGACGGATCCTCGACTGTCCCTGGACAGAACGTTGGCCGTCGATACGTCCACCGATAGCCACGAATCCATGTCGGCGAAGGATAATGGTTCACGGGCCAGTGGTTATAACAACAATAACAATGGTAACTACTGTTGTCCCTTTCGCGCGAAGGGCCGGCAGTCCCGTTCGCGCGGCTCTGTACTAACACGTTACGCGGTTCGGAGGTGCGTTCGCGTCCGTCCAATCAATGTGCCTGTGCCGGAAACACTGATCAGATTTTCGGGCGCGGTGGGCCAGGAAGCAAATGGAATTGAACAATTGACTCCCATTGACTGCGACCACCGGGGGTGTCCGAAAATAGATTAACAAATGAATGCGTTACGAGCACCGGTAAAATACTATTAATATATCGGCACTTGCCGATACACGCGGCGGATTAGGACGGGCGGAGTCATTGATCTCGGTCCGCGTCGAATACCGAATTAAAATAATTCATATTGCCATTCAGTCTGGCTATGATCGCATTGAATTACGTACCCTTCATTGTCCGCGTGTCGATCAATTACGATCACTAAACTTGATCAACGCAAACGTTTGCTCTTTAAATGCTATGTAAATTGTCCAACGAATCCGAAGAAAATACCAGTTCTGACTGTGTGCGAACTTTGATTTCAAACGTTACCAGTCTCAGTCGTCCGTCTCGTCTAACCATTTGCCGTATACTTACCTTTTACAACGTTGTTTGAAAACGCATCGATTGCACAGCTAAATATTTCAGTTTTGGTTCTAATACACTTACACCATCCACGGTGTGCGTATAATGTAAACCGCAAAACATCATTATACACTCCTAGAAACATACCTATAAATAAAATACCCTGATGGCTGATGATATACCGCAGCGATTCCTAAACTTTTCCCGCCACGGATCTTTCTTTTTAAGTAACTCCCGTGAAGTCCCAAAAAATATTTAATGTTAAGTTTTATTTGCCTGTGTTCCACGAAGTACATTACACATGATATATATATATAAGAGGAAACTTAAAACGAAATAATTTTTATTTAATATTATATTTATATAAAATATACCTGGCCGGGTAATAACTGGAATGGGAGTGCGTTTTATCAAAAATTAAAAAAATTATAATTTCGGCATTTCAATATTGTTTGAATAACGTATCGGTGAATTATATTTGAGTATTTGGAGTCTTGTAAAAATATAATATAATATTATATATTATATTATTACATTTTGAATGGTTAAACAAACGGAACCTTTGAGAAACAATTGTGGAGCTCTGAGGGCGGAACACAGTTTGAGAACCTCTGACATACCGAGTCTACTCATGCTAGTAAAAATAAAACACGGATGTATCTAACTATGAATACCGTTTACTAACCGTTAATAATTATTATTACCTACTTGGGTATTGAAAAAAATTTCTTAATCCACGGACATCATATAATCGTACAAATTAAAAATCGATTTTAGTAACCAAATTATTGCACTAGTAAATATCAAGTAACAAGGAAAATGAGATATACTGTAGGAATTATTCAAACACAGGTTCACTGTATAGAGTAAAGTCAACATTAGATTTTCTCTGAATTATTTCTTTTGCATTATTGTATTATTCAGTAATAGTTATTATTGTTAATATGTAAGTAAACAAATATCAGCCATCAGCCAAAAGCCTAAATTCCGAGACTTATCATAAAAAAATATTTTAAAAAAAAAAAAGAGGGAATTTCTACGTAAACGAATTAATTGTATACATTTATTGAACATGTGATTTCATGATTTAACAAGAACCTATCTCTTCAGAGGCATTGTGATTTTCCATTTTTTTATCTAAAAATAAAATAGTAAATAATGATGTTTTCTTTGTGTTATAAAGAAATAATAAAAAGTCAGTGATTATTAAATGATATAGTATAATTTTTAATCTTGATTAATTTTATGAATTGAATAATTTCTGAATTATCAGTGACCCACTTTTTAACAAGATTTTTATCGTCTTTTTACAAGAAATAAAACATTAGACGATTAGATGTACCAAATTGAAATAAAAATGAATAAATTACTTAAACGAATAGTATACGTTTTATAATGGCGAAATAATTGTTTTTAAGAAATCATATAGTTCTACGGTTTACTTTAATTAAACGACATCTGCAGATATATGTTAGCTATAATAGTATATAATAAATATTTGATTCCATCAACAATGACTGTTGATAGTAAACCGTAGAATTACTCATTAATTGAAGAATTTGTTATGTATAATAAAATATGATAAAATTAACAAATTATAATAATTATAACAATGATAAAATTGTAATATTTTAGCGAACATTCTGCTAATTATATTAAATCATTATTATTGTTAACCATTTCCCTAGACGTATAACACCTGTTAAATATAAAACTTAGTTAATACTAATAATATAATAACATTAACTATAGTTAATAAGTATAAATTATTTTTAATACATCGATGCGATAAAGCGTGTAAGTCTTTTATGGATGTATAAAATGAAAAGAAAATATATCATATGATTTGGGAATATTTAACAATAATGTGAAAAATATTTAATTATTATAATTTGACATAATGCCAAGTTGTCTCGTCAATCTCATTTCACAAATAAGTTGTCTCGTCAATCTCATTTCACAAATAGTCTGATGTATGTTTAGTAGCATAACAGTTGAAACACTAAAATGGATGCAATAGAATCAATGTGTTTTACATACACTGATCAAATATTGTTGACCAGTATTTTACAAACATTGCTCAAAGATTACTGATTAATTTACTGGTACGTACAGTACAAGCATACATTTTAAAAGTATAATTTATTTCGATGAGGTAAAAATTATAAAACTTTATCAATATAATATTTTTTTATTTTATTTTTTTTCGTATTTTAATAGAGAGCCGAGCGAGACCTGTTTATCACAATGCTACATATATCGGCATCAATGTATTATTATTATTTGATTTAAGTTTTGTTTGACTATATACCTTACTATAAAGTAACTAAGTCTTGTTCGATATAGTTTTAATTTTTATTTTTCTATACGATAAATACATAGGTAGTCCCTGAAGCAATTTGAACAACAGTTCCGGGGATTGTCGTGGATTTCAAAGCGGAAAAAAATATATTGGTAGTAAAACGAAACTAAAATGAAAATGTCCCAATCGTATTATCTACTTCCGAAGAATAACAAAAAACCCTAACAACATTTAAACATGTTATCGGTTATTTTGTTTTCTTGTAAGCCATGATTTTCTGACTCGTGTACAGTTATAGGGATTTCGACGTTTTCTATTTCCCACGTACTAGTCATACAGTTGATGCGATAATAATTTTGAAAACTATTTTGAATATTTTGTACCTGTTTTATATGAAATTTTCCAATTTATTTAGATTTGTATCAATTGTACACGATAAAATTAAATAAATTGGAAACAATCAAAATAGGTAATTTTTTGTTGTTTAAAATACAACGTTTAAAAAAGTTAGAAAAATCGATCTAAAATAGATTGGAAAAATTCAGATCAGTTTTTAAAATCATTAACGTCAGTGGACGATCGCAACCCCTAAAATTAATGAAAAGAAGAAAATTAATTGTACATTAATACATTTTATAAAAAGTACTTGTATTAAATTACGTTTTTCTAATAATTTTTGTATAATACTATGTGTAATATTAAGCCATTTATGACGTGTGCGAACATAACATTTGTTTCCCCCAGATACCAGGAGCGTATGGGTAGTGTGCACGCATTCAAACACAAGCATTGAGCAGTGTTTAAGCGACCGGCAACGTTGTCCGAACAATTCTGAATACGTATATTATAATTTATAGGTGACGGCGCAGCAATCGTGTACGTGCGAGTACGTTTGGGCTGCGTGCTTAATATACGGGTTTTGGACGACCGGCAGCGTCGTCCGTGACGTTTTAAATTTTATTTCTATTTTCTACGGCAACCTGCAAGTAGACACTAGTAGGATCATTTTTCATCAACGAAAAACAGGAGCATGGTTTTTTTCATAAAATAACTGCATAGATATGTTATTTTTCTATTATACTACAATATACTTGTGTAGGCAATGTGTTTAAGATGCTTTGATAAATAACAATTTTAAGCTCAAAAGTAATGATATGTGTTTCGTTATATTTAATTTGTTAAATCTATGAAAGGGGTACTATGCTTAAAGTGGCACCTCCACCACCTGAACTCACCAGCCGCCATTGCTTGTCGTATCGATTGATCGCTACGTTGGAAATAGAAAACGTCCCTGTGCTGTGCGCAATGGCGCCAAACTATTTTTATATCCTACTTATCAGTGCCCACCCACTCAGCAAAAAATCATAATCAAACAGCAAGTATTGTATACTCACGAACTACGAGTAGTTACTATCTAGCAACATACATAATACTATAGAATATGTTATCACACAATAATAACAGTAACGTATTGTTATACATAACTCATTAAGTCGCCCGCCCACCCAACGCCTGTAAAAGTTCTGGGGTATTTATGCCAGTTGTCCAACGTGTTCGGCGCCACTGGTTGTGCGTGTGTGATAGACAGAAACAGTAAATCACGGCGCTTGCATTATTTTTTTTTATAATTACGTTCGTTCAAAATACAAATTAAATTATACGTAATGTGCCCATATAATGGTCACGATAATTGAATTGAACTCAGATAAGTAATTGCAATTGACTTCCTTAAGGACGCCAATAGCTAAACAATTGCGTCACTGTATAAACAGATAATTATGTACAGGTACACGTATGACACGTATTACGTATGATTATCACGATGCGTGATAGCGATGTACTTTTACTTTTTGTCATAACCGACTTAATAACGCGGTGGAGACATTAACGAATTTGTACGTTTCACAGGATAACAAAACACGATGTATAATTATTTTTGTTAGTTGTGGGAGGTTTTTTTTTTTGGGGAGGGGGGGAGGGTATTATCAAAAGCTATACGTCTAGCCAGGTACTGCTGAAGCCGACACAAATGTTCGTCTTATGAGTAGGAACACCGAAACGGTACATAAAGGCGAAATTTATAATTTATAATTGATAAGTAATAGTATAACGCTGTGCTTCCAAACAAATGCGCGATAACGCGATGGTTAAAATACTTTTAATCAAACCGTATTACCTTATCAGTTAAATTATTTAGCTGATATATTTTACATGTACTCACTCTAACGACCAACAGTTTAATGAGATCAAAATACACAGTATAATAATCATTGATATCATATACAAGTACAGTATCTAAATGTTACTCAGAAGTACTTTACTAGGTACAGTGTTCGTGCATTTTGTGGTCTATGTAGATAAAAACCCTGTTTCGATTTACTGCATTGTGATATTGAAATTATGTTGTGATTAAAAATCCTATGCCCAGAACTGTTTACACGTTTTCATAAGATTTATAACGAAAACATCAATTAAACAATCATTCCTACTAACAGTGATAATTCTCTCGGCTTAATTTAGTATTATTATTACCGCCGATGTACTTCACGAACATAAAAATATTAAAAAGTATATTATTAATTGTACAGCAGCTCGTGCGTACGTCTAGTTTCTTGGAACAACCGTACCACTGTTATGTGAGTTCAATTATTTTTGCGTTATGACTTAACAAGTTATGTATTCGAATACCTTGAGAATATTTAAAAAAATTGTTTGTACAATTATTTTTTTTTTCTTCGAAACCCCATTATGAGTTCATTATTGTTTAATAATATACTATTACACTATTAGTGTATAAAACATAACTACGTAAAAATGCTAAATCGATACGACTTACGAATATCGAATTACATAGTAATATATTCATCTATTGATAGTCGTGGCGACATGAAACAGATTGCAAATAGGAATTTCTCATACTTTTGTACGTCAGTCTGCAGTAATCGGTATAATAGAATGATATAATAATTAGGGTTCAGTCGTGTATGTATTTAAAATAACTAATATGTATGCATTTATTCACTAAAAATATAAACAAATAAATATAAAATATGCAGAGTAAAATGTATTTTACTTTTAAAGCCTTAACCATTAAAAATGTATTATAATTTATAAGTTTTTATTAGTTCTTATATATATTTATATATATATATATATATATAGCCTTACACTGTGATAAAATGGTTTTTTAATTTGATTAAATCTTGAAATCAAACTCCAATCTAAAAATATTTGAGGCAATCACAATTATATGGGTCGATCATTTACCTACTAATTAACAGGGGCGGATCTAAACATTTCCAAAGGACGCATAGCCATTTATATACAAATAGGATACATGTATGCAGTGGCGGCACCAGATTATTTTGTCTGGGTGGGCCAAGCTAGGGCCACTGATTTAAAGGGAGGGCCAGTGGCATAACAAAATTTGCATTAGCTATCAGGTGGTAACAACTTACAATTACAGGTTAATAAAAATAAAAGTCATTATTGAGTGTAATACCAGCCAATTTTTAAAACCTCAATAACCCGCTTCCTCTTTGGTATGTTACTGAGTAAATTCATAATATATCCAACAATTTGCAACACTTCTTGCATAAATAACATTTAATAAAAAAAATAAATGAAATAAAAAATAAAAAACATAAATTTCAGACCTTATAAAAAATGTTTTAATTTAAAATATTCTGAATATTTTATTTGAATAATACAAAGTTTAATAAAAAAAAAAAAAAATAAAACATAATTAATACAAATTTAAAATCTTATAAGTATTATCACAAATTACAAACTTACAAATAATAAGAATTATTTAATTTAATTGATGATGATAATAATAATATTTATTTTAATATACGATTATTATGAGAATCAGCCAATCTATTTGTAATACTGTCAATGTTAAAAAGTTTAGCTTCTGACTTTTCAATAGAAATAATACTTATATTGGAAAGGTTTATTTGTAACATGGAATTTCTTGGATATATCTTAATTCTTTTCATGCAAGAAAATGTTCTTTCACATAGGTACTGTGGAAGAAACTGGTATAGTAATTGCAATAGTAAAATGCTTTTATATAATTCAGAAAAAGCTATTTCATATAGCAATAAAAATGCATGCAATTAAAAAATATTTTTTATAGAATTATACTTATTTTCAAAATGTTTTATTGCTTTTTTAATGATTTTTAATACTCAATTTAGTGTTTCAACATCACATACATAAGCTAGTGCAAATGGTTAAATAAGTTCTGCATTCAAAAAATGTATGTTTTTAGGGTCAAGTGCACTAATACCCAATAAAAAATTTTCATTATTAGAAAATCTTTTTCTGAGTTATACATTTATTTTATCTATAATAGGCAGATAAATATTAATTTTGAAATCAGTTTCAGAATCTAACACTGTATTACTTTCTAAATTGCCTTCAATTAGATATTTTTCTAAATGTTTAGGTAATTATTTTGTTCTTTTTTCTTTATTTTTTGTAGGAGGATGTTTTATATTTAAACTACTAGCAATCAATTAAGATTCGTTGTATAATGTAGTTTGATAACCCTGATCATTTCTAAAACCTCCAAAATGTTCTTCAAGAGAATTAGTTAATACAATTGCTTTAGCAGTATCAACATTCAGATTTTGTAAATATTTGGTAACTAAGTTAATTTGAGAGAGTATGTCATTGAAAAATATTAATTAATATATTAACTTAAAGTCTATACTTTTTAATAAACCAATAGCTTCCAATGAATGTCTACTTTTTTCATATGAAATTGTATGTAATAATAATAACACAACTTCTAAAGTAGCTTCCATAGCTTTGCATGCATAGATCTGAGAGGACCATCTAGTTACATACAACCTCTTAAATTCTATAGGTTTAGTTTTAAGAATTTGCTTTTGAAATTCAATAAATTTAGAGTGGATTGAAGATCTAGTTATAAAAGTCTATATATATATATATATATATATATATAATAAGAACTACTTCTGTGGAATTTTCTATTAAATTTTCAAGTATTTTGTATGGGCCAAATTTTTTTTATCACCGATTATAAAAAAAAATGTAAAAAAATCGAATATTTTAAATGCCTATAAGTGGCTTGAAAACAAAAATTTTACAAAAATCGAAAATTTAAATTGTCTATAAATAAGTCAAAATATTTGAAAATTCTTTGAAAACTTAACCATGTATAAAGAACCCCAATTTAAAGATTTGGTGAATATTTCAAGTTGTTGCGATTTTTGGTTTTTGAGTTAGAGCATTTTAAAAAAATGTAATTTGTAAAAACGTGACTTTGCGTAAAATTTCCCGTTTTTTCGTAATTTTTTTATCGTTTTTTTCGATTTTTTTAAAAAGTATTGAAAAAGTTAGATTTTTGACTAGCCAAAGTACCATCTACATTCACTTTCCTTTCAGAAAAGTTGCTCCATAAGCAAATCGAAGCATTTTTATTGCCAAAAAAGGTGTCGTCAGACACAAAAATAAAAAATAAAAAAATAAAAACACACATCATTGTAAAACCAATAGATTCCATCACTCCGTTCAGAATCTAAAATAGAAACATTATACCTACATCGATAGCTGCATATTGATAGCAGTGAAATGTTATCTGTTTCATAAATAAACATAAACACATGTAATTCTAAGTAAAAATACTTTGGAATCTACAGGGTGGGCTAGAAAGGGGCCGGGAAGATTTTAGGGTAAGCCACAGCCCATTCTGGCCCACCCCTAGCGCCGCCACTGCATGTATGGTAAGTTGTAGTTTTAGGTACAAAGTTAAATTTTATAACAATTGATTTCACAATAAAAAATAAATATAATTATAAATAAATAAATAATTATTCTACAGTCAATAGTTTTCAAATTAATAGTATACTTTATTTTTATAACGCAAAGACAAGTTTTCGTTGTTTTTCTTTGGTAAATTTGCTAATTATGTTTGTATGTTATTTTCATTGTCAATATTTTTATTCTAATCGATATTGCATAAGAGCCAACCCTGTGAATCTTTCTTCTCCCATTCTTGAAATTAACCAGTTTTAAGCAGCGATAAAAAGGAAAAACTTCTTTTTGCTGTTGCGATAGAAGTTGGCAATGTAATTAAAATTTAAAGAAATTATAAGTGTATGGGAGAGTAATTTTGAACTAAATGATTTAATGTTTCGTAAGTAGAGTTTATATTTTTAAATTCGGAATTTACTAATGATAAAGAATTATTGTTTTTTTTTTATTGAGGAAATGACCGAGACAACATATGGCGTACGACAGTTAACGATTTCCTGCCATAAGGAAAATAACGTTTCAATAATTTTTATAACAGTAAACTGTATAATGTCAATTGATACAAGATACAACACGACAAACACTATACAACATAACTATTGGCGTATAGCTTGTGTAAGCAAAATATTATAACCGATTCTGTACTATGTAAATTGTTCATATTATTAACAATTACACTACTGGTAAACGAAAAGCTAAGGATTCTTAAATGATCAAAAAAAAATAATTGCGTTTTTTTTTATACCATTTATGAAAAAAACTTTTTTGGAAGATTTGAGGGAACGTCCTCTTCACTCCCCCTCCCATTGAATCCACACCGGCTCTTTAATTAAAATTTTCTTTTAAAAACAAACGAAAATTTACGGAAATAAGCATTTTAAAAATAAGACCAAAAAATATGCAAGATAAAAATAGTATTATTTGACTCACTCAGTAGAACACGAATGAAATTTGTGCACAGGTCCGTATTAAATTGGATCGATAGAAAAAAAATGTGCAATTTCATAGACATCCGAGCTCTAATAACAACAATAATAATAGCGGAATGCTTCAAACGGAAAACGAATATTATTGCGATACGCGTACTACAATGACGTCATTTGGGGGGGGGAGGGAGAGTAAGCATTCATGCGCAGTGTAGAGTTTAGTATGTCCAAAGTCGGCACATCATCAAAGTATAATAATGTGTTTTATATGATACATTGACATGCTATAAATCAAAGAAAAATGGAACGTGTACAGTTATTGTGTGCGAATAACAAATCATTAGATTTTTGGACTGGTCCGATGTCCCACTCCCCTCCACGCGTTAATCGACATTTTAGTAAAATGAGCCACCGAGTGGGCAGTTTAATAAGAGCACGCCGACTGCCCTGCTCCGAGGAACAATCGAAATGATGCCACTAATTACAATCCACAATCCATGTGCAGCAGCCACTCGCGGCCTGCAATCATAGAACCCCCGACGGCCGCACAGTTCGTCGTCGTCGTAATGTAAATGTGATGATCATTGTGATCGACCCGAATTGTTCGCTGGTATGCAATCGATCGCAACCTGTTGCTACGATATTATAATTGTTCGTTTTGTCGTGCGAGAGAGATTTCGATTGACATTTGTAAGCGGATCGAAAGGTGGGCGATTACTGTATACGCGCAAACGAGCGAATGCGACCGTACTGCTGTTGTACGTACACCGATGTAAGCGCGTTGCGCGAGTGCGCTGGTAGAACGCCCATCGACCCGAAACCGTCAACAGCGTCTCGCGGCATGTCACATTGACAGGGCTGTATCAAGGGGGGGGGGGCTATAACCCCTCAGGTTGAATGGGGCCACAATGTGTTTTCTAATGTGTTGGGTAGCAAATATAAAGAACTGTTTTATTGATCAATTGTGAGGACAGTACAATACACGAACACACTAGTTTCAATTAACATTCGTGACGAGCAACTAAATCCTAGTACAAAAATGAATTCGTTTTGGGTGAAAGGGCTTCACCATGAGTAATATAGCGCTACTCGTACTATGACCGTAATCCGGCCTCGCTCGTTGACGTCTATCGATAACAGTGTTTCCATACGTAGTGACATTTGACATTTGGTGCGTACTTGTTTTTCGTTTGGTATTCTTCTGCCGGGACACAGCACGCAGTTCGTGCAGTGGTGCAACACGGATCTCGGGACCCCGATGATAAGATAAGTATGGGACCCTATAACTATTTAAGTGTTGGTAATTTTATTAAATTGATAAATTAAATTTTTTTCAATATAGACTACTTACTACTTACTCATCGTTAAACGCGCTATTTGATTCCTTCACGGTAAAAATACCCTCCAAGTGTACGTCTATGTCAGGTTCCCTTCGAGTCTTGGGGCCCCGACGTTAGACATCGTCATCCACCCCGGTTGTTGCGCCACTGAGTCTGTACGTGGACAACGCGATCAAACGGACGCCGACTGTTTAGCATTTCACTTTGGAAATCCATGAGAAATCACGCCGACCGGCCAATAATCGACGCGATAAATCGATTGCATTTTTAAATCGTGGCGAAAATGAAACGAAAGTGAGATCGATTTTCGTCATAAAAATTGTACCGACATTCCGTCAAGTTGTTATATACCAGTAAATAATACACGCACGTTGTACCACGCGATCAATAATTTTCATTCGATACGCATTACGGCACATTGTTTACGCAGATTTTATTCTAATTGATTTAGCGAGTACACACGTGCCTATTCATAATCGCACCTTAAATATATTTATATACATATATGTATAATATATAAGTTTTATGTTACTGCATATTAATATCATGAAGCATAACCAAGACTTTCAACACGCACGTAGACGGCGTACGGCGTACCTACCCATACAATAATTGATAAGCCACGAGCGTCGTAACGTAAACAAAGGAGTAATTTTACGTGCGATGCGTGGATTAAGTTCAGGTGGGCATTAACATTGATTAAGCATATTGTATGCTCAATCAATGGTATTATACGCTCAGCGGCGTGGCAAACGTGGGTTCAAAACGGGCAATTGCCCGTGTCGAATATTGAAGGGGTGGTGGGATACCCCTTGATACATCGAATAAATTCGCCATGTATTTTCCTTTGTTTTGACGAACAGTTACAAATTCAAAATGTTTTGCTGACCAATGTCCAAAATAAATACAAGCAGTGGCGCGCCGAAGCGGTCGATTTAAGACATTTGCCCCTTGTAAAGCACTTGGGTTAAATGTGATAAATGGGAAGTTGGTACCGTCCTATTAATAACATTTTTTTGTGCTATAAATTATTATAAGGTGTAGTAAACCAGGCCGGGTACCGATTGTCCAGTTATTAATTACTTGTAAAAATCAAAACGTTTTATTAAGCATAAAGAGAGAGACATTATCTATTTTTAAAGTGTTAGTGGGTACCAATAATGCATTTTTGCCCATGGCAAAAAATGCTGTCACCACGCCACTAAATACGCTGCAATAAAATTATGTTATGACCTATTGCGGTGAGTTAAAGGCAGCAAAGTGTAGGCAACCTAATTTATGGTAAAAATATAATAAGTATGTGAACGTTATTATCTTATTCGTGGCTGTGTTAATCGATTGTATTAAATATAATATTTCAGAATAATACAATAACAGTCGTTGTCGATTTTATTTTTACACTAACCAGCTGAAACCTAAGCAAAGCACTCGTTTTGGCACATCTATAACTCGAAGACTTGATCCCGTACGTAAACGCACCTTAATAATAACATAGTAACCATCAAAATCGTTGGTCCTTGATGTTTCCAAAAAAAAAAAGAAAAAAGGGAGAAGTTATAATTGAAAAACCGACGAATACAATTAAGCGGATGAACAGGTTTCCACACAATTATATTTTGACTGATAATCGTTTCCATCTAAACAATATCTGTATCACTTACAAATACATGAATTATTTTTAATATAAATATGAAAAAAACACTATCCATAAATTGAAATACTTGTAAAGTCGTATGACATCGAGTAAGTAGATTGCATTTAATTGATCTCATTTAATCGACATGAAATGAAATTACATATAAATAAATAAGGAAGCTCTTTTTTTAGTATTTTGATTTGATTTAAGATTGATATATGCATAGATGTATTATATTACGCTATTTAAATATGACAACACTTCACCTCTTTGATACTGATGAAAGTTATTAAACTGTTATTATCGAATTGTATTTGAATGTTAAAACAATTCAACAAAATACTCATTTCAGAGTTCAACGTGTACCATATCAGTGTCTAACATACATAATATTGTGCGAAATACGTTTAATTAATGAGTTTTGTAGTAGAAATTGATTTGGTGGAAATGGGTATCAGTCAAAATATCATTTGATGGAAATTGGTATCCGTTAAAATATAATTTGATGGGAAAGAGACAGGTAGGTACACTTACAGCGGAAATGTGTCCTGCCAAATTAAACAATTGGATTTTAGTTGACCGCGTACCTACGTGGTAGTTGTGATCGGTGTTGTCCCGTATTAAATCAACTCATTACGATGGTGTTATATTAATTATAAACCGTAATCGATATACATATCTAATATTGTGAATTTAATTGGTGAAAATAATGGTACATGCTGCAACGCCCGTTTGCGCAAGTATTCTATAGTGTCAAATTTTTTCGTTTTACAGTATTTCATTCGCCGGGCACGACGATTGTGTTCCAAAAATAGTACAACCGTAGGTTCATACTTATCACGTTCGCGCTACCGCGCCTCTACATTGCAACCGTACTCGAACCACTCACTATAAGTTTAGTGGGATTAAATACGAACAATTATAGTTGTTATAATGTCATCATTATTTGAACTATTAAATCTAGGACTTTTACACGCATGTTTGAATAGGTGCAAATATAAACGTATTATAATACTGTCCTCGAATAGATTTAGGTATGCGTACATTTATTTTATGTTTAATCATAATAAACAAATTTTTTCATAACATACCATTTCCAAAGCACTTTTATATTTTACCTTTAAGCAAGTCAATATTTTTTTGATAAATTAATTTCGACATCGGAATAGCTAGGTGTTCTTCGATTGTTTTTTTTTTCCTTTTTTACTTTCCTATTGTTGTGCATTTGCGTACATTATTTCGTACTGCACAATCTAAAACCTACATTTCTTATGATGTTTTTATCATTGTTCTTGGAACCATGCCATTTTTAACACCATAACATCAATGTCTACAACAAGTATTTTTTGTCGGACATTATTATTACTTAGTAATGGTATTTATAAACAATGATATAACTTTTAAATATTTGATGCTTGTAAATATCTTAATAAGTAATATAATAGCGTTACAGTAATATTTAATTATAAAACAATTAATTTTCCAACTTTGAACTACGAGTATAATATTAATATAATATAGCAATTATAACTTATAAGTAAAGTTAAGATTTCGTGGCACTATTAAACATTTTTGTAAAAGCATTAAAAACACCTAAATTATTTTTTTCAAACCCACCATACAATTTTAATAAACCTATTTGTCTTGTTTTTATCTTATTGTTTAATATATTTAAATATATCGATTTACAGCAATAATATAAGATAGGTAGCAGTAACTTAAGAATTCTAAATTCTAATTATCGATTGAATATAAAAAATTGTAAAAAAAGTTTAAGAAATATTAAAAAATTTGATAGCAATAACCAATCAATCGTTAGAAGGATTTTGAGTATAATATTAATCTAAATAACAATGTAAAATTAATAATTTGATTTTGGTTCTCAGCTGAATCAATTTAACTCAACTATTTCAGGTAAATAAATACTTTGACCTTCCATTTCGGTAAATTTGATAAAGTAAGCATTTTTCTTTTACCATTTCATCAAACATTTCCAGATAAACAGATAAACCGATTGAACCATGACCTTATAACACACTATATGATATAAAAATAACATCGACCTTCCAAATACGATTATTTCAAATATGAAGATCTAGAACACATTTTGCAAAATTATTGTAAAAACAAACAAAAATCAATTTATAAGTAAAGAATACAAAAAATGCATATTTTTTAAATTATAGCCAAAAAAGCAAAATAAAATATTATTGATCCTATTCTATTTGTGTAGCATACATAAAATTTATAGTTCATATAGCTTTGTCGAATAACTTATAGAAAAAAAAAAAAGCAATCGCCTACAAAATTTGATTTCTACTTATAAGATACTTATTTTGTGATTAATTTATTTTATGATTGATTATTATGAACATTATAATACAATTATAATATGTTTGTATATAAGTATATTGATTTGTATCTTAATAACGATTACTGATATTATTACACATATTATTATATATATTATACTTAACTTATCTATTATACATTATAGTAACTACAAACGATTTATAATCAATTCTAGCATCAATTGACAACAACATTTATACAAATAAAAAATGTAATGTAATTTTATAATTTATAAATTATCATTAGTTTTTATATTTATTATGATATATATATATAATTTATTTTGATAACGAACCAAGTTTTTGAGATATGTAAATGTAAATAATCATTATTTTGTTTTTTAAACAATACAATAATAGCCAATAAACAATAGAGACAAGTACCGTGACGAATATACATATAGGTATAAGGTCAAATTGTACGTATTATCTAAAACTATGTATAGTCGAATTCAATTATTACGCTAATAAATAAAACATATAATTAGTAGGTTCATTTATAATATAGTCAATTAAACTAGAAAATATATACGGTTTGTTGTCTAGGTTTTTTTTATACCTATTTTCTGATTTTTATTCGACTTAATCGTAACTATAAGTTCTTACAAATTGCTATAAAAATTTCTCGTATGACTAATGAGTTTCACTTAAATTTTGTTTTATTTTTATTTAATTAAATATACGGTCGTGAGATATTTTATAAAACTATAAATTGTTGTTAAATTATAATATAAGTACACAGTGGAAAAATATCTAATCGTAAAGAAAATATTAAAATTAATATAATGAGTAAAAATAAATAAAAAAAATATAGTGTACAAAGTGAAAAATATTTTAAATATTGATATACATATAAATTAATGTATTAAATTTCATTATATAACTATAAAGTATCGAAGTTTTTTTGAAGACATAATTTGTTTTAATTTTGAAAATTAAATGATACATACTATATATCCTATATACTATATATTTATATATATATATATATGGTCCATAATACATATCATAATACATACACAATAAATAAACATAAACATTCCGAGTATATCGGATAAACAACACGTAATTTTATATCCATACTAATATTATATGCTTACGGAAGTAACTTTTACGTTTATTAAACTTATAATGACTTCATGCCGTTAAAATGCTTGATTTACTATAATATAGTTGTTTAGTACGTTGTGCAGTATTTTTCGTCCATGATCTGTAACTACTTATATCCGCCTAAAACATGTTTCATTACCAAACAATTTATTACGTATACTTTTAAAAGCCGAAATTTTAAATTATGATAAATTGAAACCGACAAAAAGTTAATGTGTATACTTGCGTTTAAATAATGGTACAAAATAATGGTAGGTACCCGTCAAACAATTTTTCTTTTCGTGCGATTGTTTAAATTGCAGTCATTATTTTTCTTCCCGCGAAATGCTGAATTCCAATTGATATCGTTTATTAAATTAATCAAAATACTTATAACATTTAAATGTTAACACAAAAATATAGATAAAATCATTGTTTTTTTTACATCCCGTAATTATAATATCTCATTATATTGTTACGTAGGTACATACTTGGACGTACGATTATTGAATAATTGAAATTAATTTACAGCAGTTATTGGAATTTCTTTGTTAGAGTTACTGTATTTGGTACAAAGAAAAAAAAAGAACAATAGTTATTCAAATGTTACACGTTACAAGGTTCTGTAATGTTCCGTGTGTGTCAGAGGACTAACTCTTTGGCGCTCGTGCTCAACAAGCAGTTTCACCGTCCGGTAAAAGAAATTTGTCAACACATTCCTTAAAATTTTAACCGACTGTGGTCCGTAATAAATACAATGTATAACAACATACAATAACACACTAATATATCTGTAAACCAATGCCACTGTACTTAACTTATTATAATCGGGGGTTCATAACAATACATTTCATTCGACGAGATAACTATTGTTTGCATAATAATTTTGCTCAGATTGTTATTAACCGTGTTTGTAGTTTGCGTACTTCGGTAGCTGTACAGTGTACCGTACCTACGTCGGCTAAATATCTATTGCGTTGTTATAATGTACTAAAACAGATAAATGAATCAATAGGACGTTGTTGACTATATTTTACGTTTGTTAATGGTTAATGTTCATCGTGTAACAACGTTATCGTTACAAACTGTTAAGATTGAATCTACTCAATGCAAGGTAATAATAACTTTTATTAAAAATATTATTTTAAAATTAATTATTTTATTATTAAATCATTAAAAAATGTTTATTGGTTTGTTCGAATACACTCGTGTCAATCCGATTATTTCGGGCATTCTTCACGGTGCACGAGCACTCGAAACTGGTTCCTAGTAAAATATTAAAAATGAAACTCGACTATTTGGTGCGGCCAGTGAATATATTAAACAACATACCCGTTTGGCATCGTATTCGATGGGAGTGCATTGCATTTATAAACACATGGCCGGACGTTGGAATTCATAGCAATCCGATAGCAGCTATCACCATGTTACGATCTGGGAAAACCTTGGGTACGCCCATTTTATAAATGTAACTTCTGCATAGGACTTTAACTCCCCTTGGGGCCGATTTTTTACGCTGTATTGTGTACGAAAATTGTATTTCACCCGTTATAATGCACAATATTTAACGTACAAAATAGACCCTCTGATCATTTTTCTCTTTCTTATCATGCCCTGAGATAACCACATAATGTGAAACAAATACCTAATAATACTATCGTGATTATTGATATTTAAAACTTCAATATAAATATTATATGCACACTGAAATTATGTTCTATTGCCCACACAAATGTTAAAACAGACGCAATGCATAACTTATATTGTAGATTTTCTGTTACACTTCTACTCAATACCTACAATATAACCATTGTAAAGTTCGAATATTATGCTTAAAACATTTATTTTACTAAATATCAAAGAATTTTTTCAGTTTATAACGCTGTCGGTCAGTGGTAAATTTTTCTAAACCATAATATAATAATAGAATATAGATTATAGATTATATATAAGACACATTTTATTACTCTATTAGATGGATCCACAAGCAAAATACATCATTCGGGTATTTGATTTAAAAATCATAACGAAATATTTATTGTAAGGTATCTAATCAAATACACTATACCCAATTTAAAATCGGTAACTAATTCTGTATTACCAAATATTACGATCATAGCAAATATCGCTAAATAACACTACTGTACTAGTATACTTATAAGCACGTCAGACAAAGCGTAGAAAATACATAAAAACTAAGTACTCGTCAAAAAAAATTAATAAAAATTATGACTATTCGATGGATTTAGTTCAAACATTTTTATCGTATTTTTTTTTCTTTAATGTATGAGTTCTTTGTTTGTGTTGAAAAATTATCGTGATTGTTTGCAATCTCCATTACAATAAAGTATACCAATAAGTACATTAAAAATGAACTCTCGATATCGCGTTTACGGACATAATTATGTTAGCACTAAACATGTAATTATAATGTACGTTCTACCATACATACCATGTTCATGGTGTCGCGCAAAATTAACGACGCGCGTACACATACAACGATTGTAATTGTCTTACAAGTGATAATTATTGAAACGAATTAATTATTGTTTTCGAAATCGTGTGTACACGATTACAATACAAATTACCTGTTAGGCTATTGTAAATGTTGTTTACGACGAGATTATTCTACGGAAGATTCGTGGATTTCGACTTTGTATTCGTACGGGACGCTAGGGACGCTAGGGTTCTCGCGGCGAAAGGGCGGGTACGAAGAAATGTGAAAAATGAACGAAAATCTTTCTTTTTTTTTTTATTATCTTTTTGAAAGGGACACCGGAGAAACGTTTTAGCCATCGAAATGCGACTCTGGTGCTGCGACGACATCGGAAGTGAAAGAAACGTCCATAAATGTACGTCATAGTACGGCGGTATTATACAATTATGCGTGTGTGTATCGTGTGTACACCGTCGGCTTGACTACGTTCTACGCAACCGTTTACACGCGCGCGCACGCGTGAATCGTTCGTTCGGCTCATTCCGTATAATGAGACGCACGGAGCGCCGACGAGTGCAACATGCATCGTGTGTCCGTGTAAATACATCTTTATCTTACGCATACTGTTGTGACGGTGACATAGTGTTGGAAAACCTGTTGCGACGGAGAAAAAAATTAATACAATGAAAATAAAAAAAACAAAATGAACAACACCGGTTTTTTAAGACTCGTTCTTGTGGCAGGTGCGGGGGTCGGGTATTACTGAACTTGAAATTTGGTGCGGGAGAGTCACGGATGGATTTGTACGCGTACGCTCACGAACCGTGGCCGTACCTACCGTTTGCGTTGGGAACGCGTGACGACAATCCAAAACGTTCGGTGCAGAGTTATAAATACGGCTGTGCACAGCGGCAATCGTAGATGATATCGCATTTGCAGCGGTTATCCGACGAATGTACGGTTCGCAGCGATTCGAACCAGTGTGGTGTTTGGGATCCATGTGACTTGGGCACTACGTAGTCCGTGGCACTCGAGATATTCGGCTTAGGTCAGCTGCAGGATTTTTTATCACGAGGCACAACCGTTAGATATGCGTCGAAAAATAGCTAACTCGAACGTTTTTCGGATACTTTAAGCCACTGCTTTTCAAACTGGATGCCACGGTCTTTTGAAAATTTGCATTGATTTTTCTTTCGCCGTTCTCAACTTCATATTTTTGCGACCCGGGGTTTACGAATATTAAAAATAAGACACTAGACAACCTAAATTCATTGGAGGAAGAAATACGGGTATGTCGGTCAACTATTCGTCCACGATTAAAATATATTTTTGACGCCCATCAAGCATACGAGTATATTTCTTATTAAATATCGGTAAGTAGCAACTACACTATTTTTTTTCTAAATAAATTTAATAAACAATTATAGTAAATATAATTATTAAAAAATTGTAACGTCCAAAAAGCACATATTTTTAATTAAACAATTAAATCAATTTCGTTTATTAAGAAAAAAAAAGTTAGTCTGCGGTGAAAATTTGTTGAAGGATACAGTGTGTCGTGTTTAAGAAAAGTTATACACCTGAATCCAAATACGAAAAATGTTCAACTTAGAGCAGTGGTTTTCAAACTTTTATCAAATTGCCTCCTACGGTCAATAATCTATAGATTGGTAATATGTTGTATCTACAATTAACATTATTTTTTTGTAACATATTTATTTTACAAAAGCGTATCAATTGTATGAAGTGTAGAATTTAATCTGTTATTAAAACATTTTAATAAAAATATTGAACTATTTTTGCTGGGTGTGATCATACTTTAACTCAAGACGGCTTAACATGTTTTGAAAATAAAGGTAATAATATTATACGGTTAGGTTTAATGACTGTTATAATAAATTAGTGTAAATTAGACAACCTATTCAATAGAAACTATTTTAGTTATACCGACATTCATTCGGGACTGTGATAATGAAACATTAGTGTAAAATGTTATATTTCAACAGAAGGTATATTTGATATACAGGCATTCATTCGTCATTATGATAGTATTATATTATGTAATAAGTATGCGAAAAATAAACAAAACCGGCAATTTTACCATAAATAGATAAACACTATCTGTTCCATACTAATTTATTACAATAGCCATTATACCCACTACTTTCTTTTTTTTAATACCTTAGCAAAGACATTTTCTATAAGCAAATAATATATTTATGTCTATGAAACCAATTATTGGACTTTCAATTATAATACTTTCATATTTCATTCACAAAATCAAAACTAACTACACGTATAGAAAATAAAAATGTTAAAGATATTTTTCTTAGCCGGTTGAAGAATGAAAACAAAAATTTGATGTAACATTTTTCATTTAATAGAATTACACTGAAAAAAAAATATTTGCAGAGATATTTCCATCAAGAAAATATACTGGAAAATAATACATTTATATACGAGTACACCTAAAATCTAATTTGGAAATTTCGTCGTAGGTTGATCAACTTTCTATAATATAATTTCTATGATGTCAATGTTTTTGTCAACATTCTACGTAGGAATTATAGAATTTATATTCTTAAATCACTTGCATAAGTTATAAAACGTTTATTTTTTTATTTTTTTTTTTTTAAAAGAATGAAAGAAGTTACCATCAGTTTTATATAATGTGAAGTTAAATAATAAGTGAAGAAGTTCTGTTGTCTATAAGTATACTTATACCAGCCATGAACAGATCCTAGGGTGGGGCACTGGGGGTAAGTGCCATTCCGTCGGAAAAAAATAATATTCAAAATAAAGTATGTTTAGGAGAACTATAGTTCTGTATACATAATAGATAATGTTGACAGTTTTAATATAATATTGTCACACTTTTTTTATTTCTTGAGGTCTAAGCTCCCTCAAGACAACCTTACATACACTTATGATCAGCTATATTATATATGTTCTCGTGTAAAGTGCCCTGACCATAAATATATGACTATAATCTTAGCGTAATTCATCGTTCTTTAGTTAAACCGGTACGATTAGTTTGTCCGTGGGCAATTCTATTCTAAAATTACCATAAATTTGTAAGAAAATCCGTGTGTTTCCTTATTATTAATGCTTTGCGATCTCACGCACTTGAATTATTTGCCGATTTTACCATCGTAATTATTTTACTGAATAATGAATACTTATACCAGATTTAAGTGTGTAAGGGGTGGGGTTTGTACCGCAATAATGTTATGGTGAACCTATTTTTTTAATTTGGATTATATATATATATGCAAACATACCAAAGTAAATATATAATGAACATTTTGATATTTCAAACAATTATAGTTATTCTTTACTCGTATATAATTGTATTTAATAATGATAATGTGGTAACAAAAAAAATGTGAAAAAAAAAATAAAAATATTTTCATAATTTTCAGTAAATTAAATAAATAATTATTATATGTACATTATATTAATTGCAATTATAGATGCACTTTTTGAGATTTAGCTGTAGCTATTTTGTTATCCACCTACTCCATTAATTTCAATTATCCCTAGCAAATCACTCTCTAGTTTTGATGCTTTCTAGAATGGTTGAATGTCGAACGAATCGTTTATTCACTACACTCAGGAGATGATAACTATACAATTATATAGCTAACTACAGAGTAATTAACTATATAAACTATATGATAACTTCGTGTAGTGAACGGGATGAAAAACGGCTGAAACGCCGAAACGATGAACAATAATATCGTATTATTAATACGTATTGCGAATGATAACCAACACGTAACAGATGCGCCGGAACAAAAAAAAACATTTTGATTTAAAAAAAAAAATGGCGTGTCGCAATGACATTTATGAGTGGTGCGTTGTGAGGCGACCTAATCTATTGATATAGTGTTTTGTATAAATTTGTTATCAGTGTTGGGAATAGATAACTAATAATTTATCTAGATAAAGATAAAGATGACTATACTAATTCTTATCTAGATACAGATAAAGATAGTTATACTAATTTTCATCTAGATAAAGATAAAAATAATTACATTTTTATCTAGATATATATGAGATAATTTCATGTTTGATTTTGAAAATATTCAGGATACTACAGCCTACAGATATTAGGTAAAAAATTCATAATTAAAAACATTATAAAATAAATATCATTTTTTAAACTCATTTCAAACATTAATAAACATAAAATATAAAATAATTTTTTTTTTTAAATAAACTTCATAAGAAGATTGTCATCTTGTCAGTTATTATCTGTGTCATAGGTATATGATGTACAGAAAAATGTAAAAATGAAAATATAGAAACATTTTAAATTTTCAAATTTTATTTTTATTCTATTTAAATAAATTATCTAGATTGGTACTGATAGATAACAAGATTTTTATCTAGATGAAGATAAAGATAACTGAGTATAAATTTATCTAGATAAGATAAAATATAAATAATTTTTATCTAGATAACTAATTTAGATACATTTATCTAGATATTTCCCAACACTGTTTGTTATATAAATTATCGGTAATATCACCGATGACTAATGTTTCTTAATGGCGTCTCGAATTTATTTTTAAAAAATTTTCTCGTCATACGATATGCAGCAACTAACCTACTCATATCCGACGAAATCCCGGACAAATCACTGTATTTGTACTGGATAGCAAGTGTTTGTCATCGTGTTTGTTGCTTCAAGCATGCTATCCCGTCTTCAGGCGCATTGTTACCCCAGGCCGTGCAAGGGAGGTGCGTAAAATGCGGCCACGCAAGGTTTTAATGTAACTGCTAAGGTCACGCGTTTTTTCATTGATATGAATTATATCATAATGTAGACTAGTGATAACTATTCATATTTTATTCACACTGTTATGATTACGTATAAAACAACATTTTTTTTTTCCGTTGACGCCATTTGTGTACGATAATAATTATAATACATATATATATATATATATATATATATATATATATATATATATATATACATGTATATAACTCTGACCTATAACTCCTATAATCGTACAGCTCGGACTCAACAAATGTATATTATAAATTTGTCGGATCCCGCATAGTGCAAATTCTATCGCCACCATTTCAGTAATCGCTGACGTAAAATAATGTAGGTACACAAATAAGGATTAAGATGGTATAGTTACGAATTTTTAGTTGTTCAGCTATTGGGGACTCTCGTTTATAAATCGAACAGAGAAGCTGTACCTACTGTGCCTATGTTGACATGCGTCATGTAGTGTTCGCGACACAGTTTACAGTAAATGTGCCACGTGCTTCGAAAAATATATAATATAATATTTTACGTTATCACATAATTTTAAATTATTGTTAATTATGTCAAGATTTTTAAAAAATGTACGATGGAACAGACTTTAATTGAAGCTGTCCGACATTAAAAAGTCTTATTTGACACTAAGAATTTTCTGTTTATCAAAAAATTCCAACGACAAATTGAATTCACTTTCTTTTTTTTTTTTTATAATAAAATTACTTTTTCATAATTTTTAATTTTTTTTATTTAACGAAAGAACTGACTTAACTTTCTCAACAAAAGAAGTTCATCAAAATCATAGAAATCTGATTCAAAACGTAAATCTATTAAATGTACGCCTATCCTATTATCGCTCACGAGTGAACGATTGTGATTCAAAATTGCATAGTAATATGCGCTTCCTTTGGTAACGAAGATTTGCCTTCGTCACGTTACCCTAAGCTCAAACACGTTCCTAGGGAAAGCCCTGAGCGGGTCGGGCTCTCCTAAAATTTATTTTAGCCTAGGATTATCCCCTCAGATTCATACACAAATTGTTTTTACCAAGTATCAAAAACATTATATTCTTATAGCTTAATTATAGTAAGTAAATCTATTGTGATAACTGATCGATAATACCACTCATTAAGATTTTGATCGTTTTGTAACTTGTAAACAGATGTATTATCACTATATTAAATTTTACATTCACAGAAAACGTTATCTTAAAGTTACATTTATAATATATTCGCAGTGGACCTAATGTTAAATGGGAACTAGCGTCAAATAATGACCTCTACAAATCACTCTTAGGGAACTAATTATGATACAAGGACCTAGAATTGCCCCCCCCCCCCTAATAAACATTTTCTGGCTAAATGCCTGCTTACGCTGCGCTGAGTTGCCTGCGTCTCAATACGCGAGATCCGTACGAGCCACAGTGTCAAATAATATTTAGGTTGCCAAATATAGTTAAAAATATATTGATGAATTCCCAGGGAAAGTATACATTTATGTAATAAATGTCGATGGTTTATTAATAATTAATTATGTTAATTATTAACGGTGTAGATTGTATAATAACTTTATCAGCAAACGTAACGATTTAATAATTGCTTGAGACCAGTGTTTATTTCAAAGGTGTAACCGGGAGGGGGGGAGTGTATTACCCCTCCATCACGGTAATAATGTATATATATTATTTAATCCTATGGTATACCGCATATCCCCTCACTCCGAAAATGTATACCTCCCCGGGATAGGTCTGCAAAAAACACTGCTTGAGACCATATCAGTGATGGTAAATCTATAACGCGCGTGCCGGCCCGAGATGACGCGCAAAAATTGAAAATATTTATATTATCTATACTTATCTTCAATAATATATTACGTTACAATGTTAGTAACTTTTACTATTGTTAACGTCTTTCAGAGAATTAAATTGTAGGTTCTGTAAGAACATAGATAACATACTAAACATAACATGACGCAATACAGTAGCATTAGACATTTTTCTTCAACTCATTCGCGTAAGTCACTATTTTCAAAATTTAATTATTTTTATAAAATCTGATTTAGTGAACCGACTGACTGATGAATGTAGTGCCGCGTGTACTTTATGAAAAGAGTTACTAATTATAAATCAAATATCAACGAACTGGCAGCTCAACAAAATAAATCACACGAAGATGACGAATAATCACCAAAGTAATGTAAGCAATGCATTTGTTTTAATATTACAATATTGACATTAATATTTTAATAATAAACTTTTTCCTATTGTACACAACATACACACATAAATTTTATTTTACAATACGTTCGGAGAAAAAATGAAAAAAAAAAAAAAGGTAAACTTTGGCTTCAAAATAAATCGCCAGCCCCGTAGGATGCGACGTCGCGCGTGCTCGAATCTCGCCCGCCGACGGAACGATGACCGATGATTATTTCCACGCCGCTCTGTCCGGCTCATAGAAGTAAATCCCAATCGAAACCATGAGCTTTTCACATGTACCGGTGCAAATCGATTTTCGTTCTCGTCTTCGTACGTAAGCGTCGAAAAACATTACGTTTCTTTGACCAAGACGAAAAACTGGGAAACAGTTCATTTACCGCGGCAGCAGACGCAGCGATGGCGGACCCGGTGGCCGGTTGGCTACGGTGGGCGCGAGAAAACCGCTAGATGGAGCGGAGAAGGCGCGACGGCGGCGAACGCTTTGTGTTTGTTTATTTCCTGTAGAGCGCCGCCGCCGCCGCCGCAGGTCGGTTTCTCACGTTGATTGCGCGTTGACCTTGGGCCCTATCACGCGGTCGCGGCGCGCGCGCGCATCGTCATTCCCGTCGTTCCCCTCGCTGGTCGCGCACCGCGCCGTCGTACCGAATCGTTGTTTTGTCGCTCGTGATCATCAGTCTCCGCTCGTCGTCCGTTCTCCTCGCTCCACGCCCACGACGTACGCACAAAACAATATCGCGCTCGCGCATACCGTACACACGGTCTTCACCGGAGACGCGCGTACCGCCGTTGTTTTCCCGTACGCGCACCCGATCCGTGTCCCGGAACGACGTGCCCCCCCGGCTCGCACGTGGTCGCATCATCCCCGTTGCGCGGGCGATCCTTCCCCCCCCCCCGCACACGCAGCCGTCCACCGAGTCCGCGCGCACGGACATGCGAACCCGCCGCGGCGGACGTGCCGGCCGCGCCAACGCCGCTGAGTGCTGCCGATGTCGCTGATCGGCCACCCGGAGAGAGACGCACAGGTAAGCGGCCGTCCGCGACCGCGCGGGACGCGGACGAACCCGCCGATCCGGTCGCGACGGCCCTCGCACAGGGGTACCCACCACGCGCGCGCGACTGTTGCCGAATGGCTTGCTCTAGACCGAGATGCGACGGCGGGCAGCGTAGAGGGAGGGATGGACGATCGAGTGTGAACTACTTATTTGCATTTCAGATTAGCGTTCTAGCCTCGGCTCTTGTTGTTATTGGTTATTAATTATTATTATTATTTTCATTTTTTTCCCCGCGTCGGTACAGGTGAAGTGAGCAGATAAACTGAAAAAAAAAAAAAAACTCGACAACCTATTCGCTGTCGTTGAGATTGCTGTGCGGTGTCAGAAGCATTCATAGCAGTCTTGGACATTCTCGACAGCAGAGACGGCTGCCATACTCATAAACGTCTCTTTTTGTTGTTGGAAATTATACGTCTTTCTGCAGTCCGGTTAAACCGTTACTAACGAAATGAGTTCGTATCAAATGAACACGGCTCCTGTCGTGTACGACGTCCAAAACTCGACACTTTTCGGCCATGGCTTGTTCGGCGATTGCTATTCAAATATTGTGGGAACGGCTGTTACAATGTTCTTCTCGGCAAAGTATCAACCGGTCATCATGTCCGTGATTGGGTCTATCATTGTAGGCCTCAGTGGGCTATTTCCACTTCTTGTTTTGCCAGTGGACGACTCAATCTCATTAAAAACTGGCCGTAAGTATTCAAGTTCAACTATGTACTTTAATAAAGTAAACATAAATGTTTATTATTGTTGAGATACCTATCAGAAATATTAGATTGTTTTAATTCAGTTGTTTTAGTTTTGACATGTTGATAGTTATGTCACAAGTTGTGATTAGATAATGATGTAATTCATGTCTTAATTCATCAATCTAATAAATCATTTGTAACCATTTATTTAAAAATTTGTGAACAGTTCATAATAATATGTACACATTAATATAGTAAATAAAACATTGAGTAGTTTTATTGTAAATATATAACCAGGTGTAAAAAAATTTAAAATAATTAGTTTGTATGAAATAATAGTGTAATTATTGTAGGTAATCCTGACATCAGTGTACACTTGTGTAATATAAACATTTTATAGTTTTTATTAGTTGGATTTTGATATAGATTTAATGGGTACGAGTACATAATTTAAAATACCATTCAATAATTTGACTGTCCATTGGACGAGTTTATGATTTTTCTGAAAGTTAAATTATATAAATCAATTTTATAAAACAAGTTATTAATCCATTATATTTATAAACATTTTAATCTGTATTAGTATTTTATATTAGATTTAATTTATTTTTATTTTTTATTATTGATTTCATACGTTCAGTTTGATGTACAATTTCAGGTACTATCAAACAAAGTAACTTAACAAAGAAATTTAGCATTAATATTAAAGACCCTCTAGTTAGCCTTGAATATGATTGGCAGTTGTGCATGTCTATAGATTAGACTATGTTTACAATTAGATACACTTTCGTTTAAATACATCCTGTATAAAGGTTAAGACTATTTCATTTTTTTTTCCATTTTAATAAATATTACATTCAAAATGAATTATTTTTGCTTTGATTAATCATATTGCTTGATAAGTTGTTGCTTATCAGTCACTAGTATATAGAAATCATTATAGTAGATATGTAATTTATTGGTTGTGACAGTAACATAGATGAACAATGGTTTAGACATTGTATATCAATCAATATAATATTAGCCAATTCTGTATTCATTCAACCATGTTATTAAAACATAATATAAAGTAATTGTCACTAATCAAAAGATTGTAGTACAACTGAGACTGTACATATTATTATGAAATCTGTTTGGTTAGTACCTAATATATAGTACTAATTAATTACTTTATAACACTGTTGATAAATAGTCATATCGACAACTAGTTAATAAATAGAGAAAAACTTGCTTGTGGGTTTCAGTTGGTAGTCTATATCATGAATTTGTTTTTATTATTTTTATTTACATATTTTTAAAGCAATAGCATTTATTCAACTGTATTTTTCTACTTTTACTTCCTTTATGTCCATAATATTGTCAGAATAAAATATCTTTTACAAGGTTGTTACAATTATAAGGTATTTGTATGCTGTCCATAAATGTCTGGCTCTTGTTTCAGTTGCTGTGTTTAGTAATTCATAATTTATAACGATGTATAGTGTTTAGTGTTCTAATTTTGACACGAATAGTAATTAGAAAATTAATCATAATACAGCTGTTACTGTTCAAATTTGTTTTATTTTTGTAATTTTAAAATATATCTTAATTTGCATATTATCTAATTTTTATTTTTATACATATTATGAACAGAGAATATTAGTTAAATAATTATTTTAAAATATAACCAATTAGTTATTAGTATTAAATACTAATAATGTATTCTTAAGTTTAATGTTTTATTAAAAGATTTTAAATAATTCAGTTTTTATTTTTATTATTATTTATTGTTAAATTAGAAACATTACTTGCTCATTTACAATATGTGGTAATTGTTTATAGCTTATGTATTGGTCATATCAAAATAATTATGTTTTTAAATATAATCTCTAGAGGAAAAACACCATTAAATATACAAATATATTGTAATAAATCTATTATATTTAATTAAAATTCATAAATTGCATCCATCATGATTGCATAATTATAATTAAATATATATGTATAATATAAGTTAAGCATAGTCATATAAAATAAACAAGTCAACATGGTAATTAATTTACATTTACCTCTCATACATATCGTTGAATTTTTATGATTTTCAATTGTATTATTTTTAAGTGCATTAATGCAAAAAAAATTTAAAATAATTACATTTTTTTTATTTTTTAGCTGGAAGTAAACATTTACGTCTTCTGTTGAGTTTCTCTGTTGGAGGTATGTTGGGTGATGTATTTTTACATGTTTTGCCCGAAGTATGGATCTCATCTAAGGGTAAGTCTCTATACATGGATCTGTAAATATTACTAGCTAATTATTTTTTTGTTTATTTTTTTATAGATAGGTATGGGAATTGGATTCGTGATGGCTGGTGGGTGCTAGCTGGATTGTTGGTATTCATTGTTGTCGAAAAATTGTTTTCGTTATCAGACGATGAAGATACAAATGAAACTATTGAAAAGATAGTGTCTTCTGACACTAATTTGATCAATAATAACCTTAAAGATCTAAGAAAAGTAACAAAATGCAATAATGGTGTATTGGATAAAGCAAAAAGCCACATACAAGTAAGTTATACTTGTTAGCTGTTGAACTATTGAATACAGTGATATAAGTTTTTTATTGTTATAGATCAGTGGATATTTAAATTTGTTTGCCAATTGCATTGACAATTTCACTCACGGCTTGGCATTAGGAGGAAGTTTTCTCATATCACCAAGAGTCGGGTTGTTTACTACACTGGCAATATTGGGTAATGAGCAAAGTATTTTTTTAATTTTTTTTGTTTATCAGTTTGTGCTTAAAGTGTAATTAATTTTCAGTTCACGAAATTCCACATGAAGTTGGTGATTTTGCTATTCTATTAAAGTCTGGGTTCAATCGTTGGCAAGCTGCATGCGCTCAGGTATATACAGCTTCTGCCGGGATATTTGGAGCTCTTACAGCCATTTATTGTAGTGGAGTTTCTGGTGATGTGGGTGAGTTAAATTTATTTTCATAACAATTGTATTCCATTTGTGTTATGCAACTTTTGAAAGCTTGAACCAATCTGTTTATGTGCTCACATAATTTTTTGATTTGGTAAAATTAACTTGCACAAAAAATCCTAAGTGTCTGTACACTTCTTTACTAAGGAAAAGTGCCAAAAATAAATGAATGAGACAAAGAATAAATTTAAAATTTATTATTCTAATTATAAAGTGTTTACTGTTTTCTTTAGAAGAGATGTCATTCTTTTGTATTTGATCTCTATATTTATGAGTCATAAGTAATGACAACATCTCGTTTTTGAAATTTTTTAACAAAATGAGATTTTTATATCATCAAAATATTACTATTGGTTGATATTAATTCAATTTTTTCACTCTTATGACAATTTCCTAAAATGTATTACTGTGCCATTAATGTAATCATTTTTTATGATAGAACGCTATATATTGTTTTCCTTTGTTTTTGTAATTAATTTTAAAATTAGGGATTTTCAATTTTATCATTTATTATATCAATTATTATTCTGTGTAAAATTGGTGATTTATTAGAAAAAATTAATTAAATATGTGCTGCTTGTTATTACATTTAGAGGGTTCATTCAAAGTTTACATTGATGTATTAAAAAAAAAACGAGTATTGTGGTAATGATGAAAAATATTTTGTTATGTTTCAGAGGCAAAGACATCTTGGATTATGCCGTTTACAGCCGGTGGTTTCCTTCACATATCTTTAGTCACCGTACTGCCTGAACTTTTACTAGAGGAGAACCCTAGAGAATCGGTTAAACAATTTACGTTGATATTGGCTGGAATTTTGGTCATGTACGTAATGTCACATCTATTTGAATGACCGCTGACGTATGATTTTTCTCTGGCCCACTACTTCACCATATCCCTTTTTACAAAAGACTATACTTATAATTTTTTTTTTTTTTAACTATGATCACATTATTTATGTACCACCTATTTTTAAGATGTTTTTAAGGTATTATATATAGTTTTGTTGCGTATTATTTTTGACGATAATTACCGTATGTAGTACTCAAATGTTAAGAGCAAAATTTATAACTTATGTTACCAAGACACATGCACATAATATTTTTCTCTTTTTTTTAATTATTTATCAACAAACTTCTGTGGTTCATTGATTTAATGGCTGTGCATTGTTGATTTTTTTTATATCAATATTGCAATTTTTTTTTTTTTTAGTTTTGATTAAAAAAAATGTATTTTTGTTATCAAGCCATATTAGATTTATGTTATGTAAATATATATATATTTGTTTTTGAAAATGTATAAAAAACTATTATTATTTTATTTTATTACTTAAATGTATATTTAAACATGTTCTTACAATAGGAACAAATAACAAGATGTATTTTTTTTATAAATATATATTAGATATATATATATATATATATAAATTGTGTTGTACAAACACGTTATTATTATTTAAAAAAAAAAAAATTATGAACTATCTTCATCATCATCATCAGAATCTGTTTCTTCTTCTGCATCTTTAAGCCATTCTACCAGTTTGCTAGTTTTATCTCTTATAATCTTTGAAAATGGACCATCTTCATCCTTTTGATGCCATTTTAGTATTGATTCTTCACTCAATATGTTCATATCGTACAAGTGATGAATTACTTTCACCACTACTGTGTTGAGCATATCTTCACATTTAGCCACATCTTCGATTGCTGACAAACAGTCTTCACACGAATCCATGTTTTTAATATAATTTTTCAGTACTGGCATAAAGTAATCTAGCTGGGATTGCAGTTGTGCGTAATAACGAACTTGGTTCAGAGCTTTCAGCTCAGTTTTATTATTCAATGTTAACATAGCTCGTATCACTTGGAAATTTGCTTCTCTATAATTTATGTTATATGCATATCGTGATGAATTAATTTCTAGTATAAGATTATCGCAGTGCACGTGATCTTCGAATCCTCTAATTAATGAGTCCACAACTTCCGAGTAGAACATGCATGTATCATCAGGTATAGATGCAACGATTGATGCTGCATCATCGTTATCTGATGAAGAATAACTGTAACTTGAACAAGACTTTCTATGATACCTCAAGCCACTAGTTTCTTGTTCGCCATCTGAATCTGAATCATTTTCAGCATCATACTCATATGCTTCAGGACTTAATTTTATCATTTTGTTATTGAAATTGGAATTACATAACTGTTTTTGTTTCAAATCTGTATTTGGCTCAATTACAACATTACTGCCAAGGATACAACTGTCTGTTAGTATACTGTTTTCTTTGATTATACAATTTTCACCAATAACTGAAAATCGTATAATGGAATTATCTTTGACAATAACCCCATTAAATAGATAAGAGCTTTCTATAACAACATTATTGCCAATATTACAATTTTTCCCAATGATACTTTTAAATATACACGTGTTATTACCAAAAATAGAGTCAGATCCTATAACTGTATCATTACCTACATCACAAGTTAGAGCCAGCTTTAAATTTTCCCCAAAATAGACATTACCATATCGCAGACTATATTTATCGATGATCTCAGGAACTTGAGGATAACTCCACCGGTGTAAAATGTCATGACTGGCCTTTTGATATGATGGCCAGTCAAAGACTTCATTAACATATCCCTCATCGATCACGTGTACATAGAGCGTGCTATTTAAAATTTCCTCATTAATGAGCAGCCCTTTGACAAAGTCATCTTTAGTTTGAAAATCAAAGTTGTCAGCAAATAATGGAGGAACGGCTGTAGAACAAATGGCGATATTGGTCTCAAAGAGGTCACGCCTGATTTGAACCGTCTCATTGAGCACTAACTCCAAGGGTAGATTGATTTTGCCTCTGCTTTTGTTGTGAAACAGTACTCTGTGAGAATCAGAGCTCAGCACCAGCGTCTGACCAGCGTCCGAGTCACCTTGTTGGCAAATGAGCGTCATCACTGTTCCCTTGTCCTTTTGCCGCAGCTCTTTGAACTGCTTGACCAGCGGCAACAGGGACAGCTTGCCGATGACGTTGCCCCAGAGCAGCACGAAATCGTTCCTGATCAAAGCACAGGCGTCCAGGTGCCTGAGCACGTCGCCGAACGAACGGCAAGTGTCGGAACTGGAATAACTTACATTCAGCCGGTGGAAATTGGTGTCACGGACGAAAGCTTTAATGCGGTCTGTGCTGCAGCTGGAACAGAACACGACCACGTCCACGATGCCGGACGACTCGAGTAGGTCCAGCGTGTAGTAGAGCAGCGGTTTGTTGACCAGTGGCACAAGGCACGAGTCATCCTTGCCGGCGGCGGGCCAGAAGTTTTTGTGAAAGAAGCTTGCGACCACCACGGCCTGCAGCACGTCCTGCTTCTCCACTTTGCTGCACTTGTTCATGGCTGTGGAACTGGTTCCGAAAGGGCGAGTAGTCCAGAGATCGTGGCCGAGGGGCTGTCGACGGCACACGAACGAGACCTGTAATGTCGCTGGTCGCGCGGCGTGATAACCACTGATAACCGTTAACGCGGTGGATGATGATAGCGTGGCGCGATCCACGGACGTTTCGTAGTAATGCGGTGCACGCTTCACCGACTGATAACCGCGGTTCCAGGCCGATAACAACGGGACGGACCGCGGTGTTGCCGCACAACCAGACGTTCCGCGGAGTCGGCAACACCTTGGCCTTACCGTGTCATATCAGTGGCAGCGCTTTCTCGTGGCGTTGCGATATAATCATTTTATCAATATTTTTGGATAGTAGTTTGCTCGGCGAAAGTACTATTATTATTACTACTGTCGATTACAATTGATCTGTTTGGCGTTCACTATTACGCGACGAACAAAACGTAACACGCGTCACGTGAGATAAACAACTCGCGAAAAAACCTGTAGTGGTCGAAGTGAAACCAAATTTTTCGTTCGTACGTGTGTACGTCTATTTTTCCGTCGTTATCGTTCCCGTTCCCGCTTCCGACGCGATGTCTACCAATGAAGAGAAAGCGATGGCCTTGATGTCCGAAGCGGATAAGAAACTCAATTCGTCCAAGGGATTCTTTTCATCGTTGTTCGGGTGAGTGGGCCCCAGGGTCCAGAACTGTAGTGCACCGTGAGCGCGTTTGTCGTCTGTTTTCAACCTGGTAGGCGGGCGGGGTGGGCTGGTACGGAGATGGCATTCCCTGGTTCAAAAACAATTTCGAGAAACCACACGGGGGGCCTTTAGTGCTTTTGTTTAATAGTATTAGATGTCCCCATGATAGTCACCCTCCCAAGGTTTGCCTAAATTTACCTTCAATCGGTCATCATCTCGCAAAATAGCTTAATATTATCTATTCTCCGACTTGGTGATCGCTGCAGGCATTTCATCCATTCAAAACATCGTTCGCCCTCCCCTCCAGTAGATTGTCGTAATTATTTTTGCTGTTGCATAAGAAAGTAATTTCAATAACATAATCATCATTAGTATATCACACGCACTAGTAAATAATATTTGATTTGTCACTACATATATAATTATGTGGGTGTTATAGACTGCATTAAGGATTGTGTAGTATATCTTACTTGCACAAAATGTTGTTTATGGTTTTTTGAATTTATTTTAATACTACGAAAACCATGTATGTATGATGCACATGGTTTATGTAAAAGTCAATAGATTAACACATGCAAATGTTGAAACATTGAACTAGCTTCCATGGTCCCTGGTGGGTTATATAGTTTGAGTACCTAAAGCTCTAATGCTATGTTCTCCTTTTTAACTATTTATCAAACACCTGTATCCATAACTTGGAACTGTTTAAAATTTGAAACTTATTAAATATTTACATTTTTGGTTCATCTTACACAGTTGCTTTATATTCATGTTTCATAAAACTTTCACGCTTGGAAATAGTATGTTTAATTATAATTAAACAGGTATTATGCTCCTAATACTGTTTCTTTAACCTTAATATCATTTTTGGCATTTATATGTTTAATATTTCAGTATAAAATTCAAGTTCATGTTTAATGTGACAACAATTTGATTTAAGTATATGCATGTAATTCAGCTATAGTGCTACAATAGTCAGTAGCAAATTAATGTAGGTCATGTTCTTTCACTTATTTTTTGTATAAATTTATTGGTTTACCTTTATATTATTTTTTTTTTACTTATAACATTCATATTAAAAAACTGATAAATTAAGTAGTTTTCTTTATAACATTGTTAATAACCGTTAATTTATTGTTGTACTTTTTAAAGCATTATTGAAATAAAATCTATTAGTAAACCCCCCAAAAAATGTTAATTAAGGACAGTTCTAAATGTTTAGTCTATTTTCTTATTTAAAACAAAGATTTTATATTGGTACTTAAGGATAGTTATTAATGTTAACTGTTTTGATTATATAAAGTTTTTTTTTTCAGAAATATTTCATTCAATTATTTGATGATTTTATTGCTTATTTAATATTGACGTTCTGTATCCCATTGGAGATGTATTATATATTTTTTATCAAATCTGAAATGCTCTAATCTTATATTTATGATTACCCATACTTAAGTTATGTGTCATGAATCATAACTCATAACAACATATCATTGTCGTGGTTTATTTATAATATATATTACATTAATATTTGCAAATACTTTAATTTTTATATTCCTGAATTTTATAACTTTATTATTAAAAATGAGCAGTTTAAAAATTAAAATAAATCAAAGCTTTATATAAATTAAAAGAAAAATAATGCTTTGATTTTAATAATTATTCTTGATATATTATGCATTAGTAGAGATTTTATCATTTCTCTTTTATCATTGATTTTAAAATTTATATTTTTAATTTAATAATTTTGCTTAGCATTATTTGAGATTTATGTAATAAATGTATAGATAACTTATATTTTCCTAAATAGGTGTTTTGTGATTTTGTATTATTTATTATTATTTATTAAATGATCTGTAGTTAAATGAAAGCTGTTTGATGACAGTATTTACCTTTTAATTATTCAACTTTCAATAGAAATAATTCATTGATAAATTGTTATATAAATATTAATTAAAAATTAATTATTAATGTATAAATAAATAAATAAATGCTTTGCTTGAAATATGTATTTGTAATGTACGACCGGTTTCAATATACAAAGTCATTATAATTGCGACATTACTTTTATTGATTTTATATACATAAAGTAAAGACAAAACTTGATGATGAATTTTTAATTTTAAACTGATTGTATATTACAAATATAATAATACTTCAGCTTAAATATTTATTTACTTATTTATTTATTTATAAATTAGATTAGTATTAACCATTTACTAATTTTTATTGTAATGTTTATTATTAATATTGATTCAAATGAACTGTCTAGTTATTATTTTTTAATTGTTTTTGTAGGAACGTTTCTAAGGTAGAAGATGCAATTGATTGCTATCAACGTGCTGCAAACTTATTTAAGATGGCGAAAAAATGGTCACAAGCTGGTAGAGCATTTTGTATGGCTGCTGAACTTAATTCTAAATCAGGTCGTAAACATGATGCTGCTACAAATTATGTAGATTCTGCAAATTGCTATAAAAAAACTGACCCAAATGGTAAATATAAATGATAATATATATTTTTATAGATGACTATATATGTTTAATTTACATAATAAGTTTAAATAACATTGTTCTATGTTTTCAGTTTTTTTAGCATATATTTATTTCATAAAGTTATTAAAATATTTTATTAACTTAGATTTTAGTATAAGTTATTTGATAATACTTTTTAAGTGATTATATTTAATATGTTATCAGTTATTTAGTTTTTTTTCTAATTTAATTTATTAATAATAATATATCATTTGAGTTTTGAATGTATATAATCATTGAATCAGAAAATTGAAAAATGTATATGCATTGGGTATAGTCTTAAATAAACTTTATAAATATTTCTATGTTATGATAAAACTGAATTCTAATAATGTTTTATGTGATGGCTATATAGTCTTAATTTATTATTATAAATTTATTGCTATAACTGTCTCACAATTTTGTCTTTAACTCAACTTCTTATACAAATGTTTTTTTTTTTTTTTTTTATTACAGAAGCTGCAGTATGTTTGGAAAAAGCAATTGATATATATACAGATATGGGTCGTTTTACAATGGCTGCCAAACAGCATCAAAATATAGCAGAAATGTATGAGACTGAAGCTGTTGATCTAGAACGAGCCATAAACAATTACGAGAAGGCTGCTGATTATTTTATGGCTGAAGAAAGCAAGAGTTCAGCAAACAAATGCAAACTTAAAGTTGCACAGTATGCAGCACAACTCGAAGACTATAGCCGAGCTATTCAGATATACGAAGAGGTATGAAAAGTAAAATATTGATTTTTACTATAAATTATAATAAACTAAATTATAGGTTGCTGGGACATCATTAGACAGTTCCTTGTTGAAATACAGCGCAAAAGAATATTACTTTCGAGCAGCATTATGTCATTTATGTGTTGATGTACTTAATGCTCAATTGGCAATGAATCAATACATTGAACGATATCCAGCATTTCAAGATAGTAGAGAATACAAATTACTTCAGGTAAATAATATATAGAGTTGTTTTTTTCAAGTTAGAAAGTTAATTTTTATTTAATTATAAAAACTATATATATTTGCAATACAGTTGTTTATATTGTATTCTGGTTGAACAAAATTTGTTATAATTAATTTAATAATTTTGCTATAATGCCCTATATATGATAGATATAAGTTTATGTAAGTATATTATATATTATATAATATGCAACATGGTGTTTTATGTACTATTATGAATAAACCATAGATAAAAAGGGTATTGATAAATACCAATCAGAAGTTGTTGGTTTTTGTTAGGGATGGGCCGATACTAGAACCGATACTAAATATCGGTGGTATCGGTTTATTTTTCAAAACCGATACTTTCAAAAAAAAAAAAAAACCATAGGTTATCAATAATCAATATCTATAACTATGTTTTAACTTTTTTAGGTAACATTTGAGTTCAGGTATCAGTTTTATTATATATCTTTAAATGGTATTGGTTCATGTTTTTTTTTGCAAAAATGCTGTTTTAATTTTTACATAATATCGGGTATCGGTTTTATATTGGCAGCATATATCGGAGTATCGGATATCGGTAATAAGTGGTATCGTCCCATCCCTAGTTTTTGTGTATAGACATTACCTATGTTACTCATTGTATTATATCTAAAATAAGTCTGCCAAATATTTTGATAAAAAATGACAATAATTACGATAAAAATTCTTGACTAATGAACAAATCAAAGAAATTTTACCCCTCTTTACCCTTGAAAAATTTGAATAAATCCAAAAATTCTGGTTCAAATGTATTAATCTTAAGTTCTACAAATTAAAATACTAGAAAAAATATTGAATGATTTCTTTAAAAATTATATTTATAAATCAAAGATCGATAATGTCATAGTATATTCCTTAACAAGTATAAAATATCCATTGAGAAATATAGTTTTTTTATAAATATACATTTTCCAAAGATCAGTATTTAAATAGTTAGATAATTTGAGTATAAAAAAAGAGTGAATATATTTAAGAAATTACCATCACTATAGTAAATATATATATGTAGTTTATAATATGTATGTAATATATATAAGTATTATGAATAGTTGATTTTGCTTGATAAATTATTACGCACTGATCTCATAAACACTATTTTTTTTAATTTTATAGTTTGTTACTTGAAATATTTTTACTATATTAACTTTAATAAAATTATTCCAACTTTAAGCTTGAAATATTTTTTTTACATAATTTAATTTAGGTGTTGCTGAATCATATTCAAGAACAAAATGCTGATGGATTCACTGAAGCTGTTAAGGATTATGATTCCATATCACGATTGGACCAATGGTACACAACAATATTATTGCGCATTAAAAAGTTGGTGAATGACACACCAGACTTACGTTAATTTAGTTTATGAATAAGTACATATTTTTAAATTCCCTAATTTATAAATTTTCTCTCATAGAAAAGATGAAAAATATAAGGTAAATATTTGTATATATTTCCATTCCTTATGCAAATTAACTTGTTGTGAATTGAGATTTAAATATTATGTAACAATTTTTTTGCACTGTGTATTTGCAACTTTGTTGTTTTGTTAAATGCTATTCATATAATGAAAATCTTGTAAAATGGGGACCTAGATTTTAAAGTGAAGACATTTTTCAATGTTAGTAAATTTGTTACAAAATGTTCTCATCTAGTGTTTTATAATATTTAAAAATTAGTTTTAATACCTTTATTATGTATGTTATATGCTGATATCATGGTATTGCTTGTTATTATTGGTATAGCTATCTATTAATTAAAAGTGCTTTGCATCTGTTGGATACATACAATGGTTTCCTGCGTATGGACCAAGCACTTGACAAACGACATAGTTTGTTTTATTTTTAAAAAAAAGAAAAAAGATCTATGTGTAAATTAATGGTTAATAATAATATTTTTATTTCTTGAATGGTATTAACCATAAACTATTTCATATATGGATCAAATAAAAATGTTGGAATTGAACAGCAAATATTAATTATAAAATAATAATGTATTGTAGAATGTTTAGAGGAGCTATGATGTACAGCGAATTAAAGCGTAGGCTTATTGTGTGCAGCTGTAGACAAGTATAATACATTTGTATTACTATTATCATCATATATTATATTATATTCTAACTATCAACCAATATTGTTAATGTTTATTGTTTTAATTTATCTCATTGTAAATAGAATATTGTTACAGAATTTTTTTATCCGTAATTTGCCTCAGAATTTGTTTTAATACATTAATTACATGACTGTTTCAATTTTATTAGTGAATCTTTTAATGGTGTTTATTATGTTTTTAAATTTTTAACGTTATTATTGTAATTGTGTAAATAATTTTTTTTTTCGATTTAGTGTCATAGTATTTTGAATCGAAAATAGTTATTTCAATAATATTATTACCATATTCTCATAACGTTTTCATTATTCTTTCTTTAATATTTAAAACTATAGGGTTAAATGTACTGGTATCTTGCACATGGTCATTAGAAATAATGGGAAATTTTAAAATATTTTAATTGATAATAAATTAAATATATTATGCACTCGAGTGCGTTTTTCATTTTCTGTTTTATTAGTATATGATAATTTATCACTACTATAATATTATTAGTTAAATATAATTCTCAGATATTTTTTAACTTTAAACAAAGTGAAAAGATATTATTTTAACCCATTGCTTTCCTTTGGTATTTCTATTAAAAATTTCTCCTTGTTTAGTGATTATGTCAATAAAATATATATTAAAACAATATTATTTATTTTAATTTATGTATCTGAAAGTAAGATTTACATTTTAAAGTTGTTTGTTTCTACCTATGATATAATATTTATTATTTACACATTGCATGTGTCTGTAGACATTTGTACGTATATTATATATATCCATTTAGTGCTCTTGGCTGTTATTTCTCTGGTGTGACTATGTATAGATGTTCAACGATAGAATTTTAAATTTGTATTGAGTTTCTTCACTTTTATTTCATTCTCTTTTGACTTTATTCTAATAGATACAAGTTTTAAATTTGCACCAACTATTAAATTTTGTCATAATATATTTACAGTTTTTTTTGTGCTAAATAAAAGATTCTTAAACTTGGTTATTTTTCCTTCAATTTTTATTCATTATAGTTGGTGATCATCATTTCCAAATCTTATTAATTGAACACCACTATTGCATAATTTTAAACTATAGTTAAAAATAATTTATCATTAGTCAACATCAATAATTTGGCCAGTAATTACTAGCTATGTTTTTAATTAAAAAATGATTTCTGTATTGTTATACATCATATTGGATTTTATCTATTGATAATTATTTGTGGTCGAAGTAGGGATAGAATAAAGGGGTGTTGATGAATGCCATTTCGCTATTTCAAAATAAAGTATTTCTTTAAAAAAATTGAAAAATATTAAAAAATATTTTTAATAACTATGACACATACCTGCTGTAGTTTTTATGAAAACAATTTTGGTAAATGAATTAGATTTTATATATTTAGCATGACATGTATCGTGTAGAGTCACTATTTATCATATTAGTTAACCTATTTATAGTATATCCGAATATTTAGAGTCAATTCAACCTCTCTGTATATTGTACTTTGTATAAATTATCAACTTTTCTATACGAAACTTTGATATTCGTAGCGGTCGCGTTCTTACTAGAGTATATATTCAGAATCTTCCTTGTTATAAGTTTATTGCTTTTACTCAGTGTGTATATTATTAATTTATTTCTTATTCCCACGTCGATTTTATGAATAATATTCAGTGAAACGTTTACGATTGTAGACCGCATTGTTCGTAACGACCAACTATATATCTACACGTTATATTACCTAGATTGTCGTACAAATATCCGAATATTCTCTGGAAAAGTTCAATCGTATGAAAGATTTTACGGTTGTAGTTCATGTTAGTTAAAAGATAATATTCGAATATATGTGATATGTGCAATACCTATGACCGGTGGCGGCGCGAAGTTTATTTTCCAATCAAGCAGGTAATGAAGAAAATGAAGCAAAACCAATTAAGCACCTACTCCAAATCGTCTCACTCATAAATATGAAAATTAACAGGTCAAAAATATAATATAATAAATACAATTTTATGTTGAATGTGTAAATGATGTATTATATTTTTCTGTTACACAACACAACCTATCCAACTAATTTTGGTCATGAAGCAGCTCCTTCAATAAAACCCACATCGCACCACCACTGATAGTAAATATGTTTGATTAGATTGTTATCAGTCGTAATAGCGATTTTTACATTATTTGTTTTATTTTTTTAGAATTTTAGCCAAAATTCTTAAATATATTCTTTTAATATTTCATACTACGATCGTTTATAACATAACTTGGCGAGTAGTTTTTCATTTTTTACTAATATAATACTGTATACAATATGATTATTTGTATGATCTGTATAATAATTGTTGATAATATTGTTGGTTGTAGTACTTTTGGATGTATATTTCAGACAAATGAGCATTTAGGGTTACGCATTTTATTTATTTTACTACATATAAACTATTTTTTTTAAATAAATCCGACACATGTTTGATGAAAGCAGCAATTCTCGGTTAAGATTAAACATAACATTGACGTTGATCATAGTAAATGTATTGAAATACCAATTGTAATATAACATAATTTTATAATCGGTAATATTATACTCCGAAAACAGCGGCCACATATAACATATAAATTTTACGTTTCAAGTATTAGAAAACATGGATAACATACCCTATACATTTTTTCTTTCACAATAAAGTCATATGACAGATGACAACTATGAGTGGCGGATTTAAGGGGGGGTCCAGGGGTTTGAACCCCTCTCAGACACTGATGTATACGTATTAATTGTAAAATGCATTTACAGGTTCTTACCCAGTAGATAAATATACTGTATAACATGATATATTTATATATTTCAAATATAAGTAAGTTGATTATCAAGAATCTACTGAAATAAAATGCAAATCAAGTGCTCAATTTGAATGGTGATTAAAAATAAAAGTTTATTTCATCTTGAATGTATGATCATAGAATATTTTTAATTATTTTGTTAAAGTGGCTAATTAAATTTTCTGTTTGTCTATTTTAACTTTTAGGTACACGATTCGGCGGTTAAGATCCAATGGTTGATGAGTAGATGTGTTTAATTATTATTCTTTATCATATAATTATTGCTGAAATGTATACATATGTATATACATAAAATAATTTCTAACGGACCTTCAAAAACTGCGGCCACCTATAAAATTTAAATATCGTATTACCAGTGTTATACAACATAGATATACAGCATCTTACCCTATAAGTTTTTCAGTGTGCTCTTTTGAAAATTGCATATCAGGCTACTTTCTTATTTCATTTCACAATGAAGTTGTATGACGGATGGCATGAATAAACCACGAACTAGTTTTTCATATCACATTTCAAGTCAGTGGACGTTAACACATTTAACAATATTTGTTCCACAACATACACCTAGGACGAAGTAAACCATGATTAGTTCATCGCCAACGGCCCTTTTGCTTTGGAGACGGTCATCGAATGTGCGCCCGATTCACGCATATAGTCGTAGCACACATACCTACATGTGCACCGAATCGATAAACGAGACGAAATGTTAACATCTATTTACCTAAGCCGACTAGCCCGTTTTCCTAACCATGTATTCAATTCATTCACTCCAAAACCTCTCGCATCCACACCTTAGTATACCACTTACAATGTTCAAAACCTCACACTTCCATAAAAGACCCCTATTCACAAAACAAACGAACAGCTCTATAACCTCGCAATTCGACTGTTGGATCTTCAGCTACCGTACGGCTCCAAATATGAATTGAGATTCTCCTATAGGTAGTTGGTTACCGAAACGCATGTAGCTCTGTAGTATTACAAACCTCCGAAAGGTCATGAATATCGAATTGCTAGCTACCACACGAGACGTCTAGGATCAAAGGATCGTTTTCTTGACACGTCGTGAAAATCGTGTGTAGCTCTAACCCTTCCCCCCAAGAAAAGAACCTCACACTTCAGAATACAACAACTGTAATTCTCTAGAAATCTCACTGCAAACTCACTACTAGATTTTTCAAAACACTCATTAAAGACATAACCTTTCCTTCACTCCCTCAACAAAAAAAACACCTCAAAATTCCAAATCAAACCCTCTCACACTGCCAATTGCCATCGCAAAGTTCTCACAAGTAATTCCATTCTCTCCAGAACCTCATACTTTCACAGATAAGACCACAGTTCACCAACAATACGAAAAGCTACCGTGCGGCTCCAGATAATCAACAAGTTGCTTCTATTGCAAGGTGGTTACCGACGATTGTAGCTCTCTAATATCACAAACCTTGCAGTTCAAATATTGAATTGCCAGCTACCACACGGCATATGAAGTGTCACGGGTTTTGATTTATTTTCACGTCGACAACATCGTGTGTAGCTCTCACCCGCCCCCCGCGAATGAACCTCGCACTTCCAATATAATCAGACGAACACTCACATAACACTAAACATCCACAAATGGGCCAGCTCTTTCCCTCTGCTCAAACTTCTATTACTCCTCAAAAAATACCTCTCACGTCCACGTCCTAGTATACGACCAGCACTCTCCAAAACCTCACACTTCTAGACAAGAGCACTTTTCACAAAACGAACGAACAACTCGCAATTCGACTGCCGAATCTTCAGCTACCGTACGGCTCCAAATATGAATCGAGTTTTCCCTCTACGTGGTTGGTTACCGACGAGTGTAGCTCTGTAGTATCATGGACCTCTGAAAGGTCGTAATGTCGAATTGCTAGCTACCACACGAGACGTCTAGGGTCAAAGGATCGTTTTACCTTGACACGTCGTGAAAATCGTGTGTAGCTCTAACCCCTCCCCCCAGAAAAATAATCTCACACTTCAGATAAAACAACTGTAACTCTCTAGAAATATCACCTCGCAAACTCACTAATAGATTTTTTAAAACAGTCATTAAAGACATAATCTTTCCTTCACTCCCTCGACAAAAAAAAAACACCTCAAAATTCCAAATCAAACCATCTCACACTGCCAATTGCCATCGCAAAGTTCTCACAAGTAATTCCATTCTCTCCAGAACCTCATACTTTCACAGATAAGACCACAGTTCACCAACAATACGAAAAGCTACCGTGCGGCTCCAGATAATCAACAAGTTGCTTCTATTGCAAGGTGGTTACCGACGATTGTAGCTCTCTAATATCACAAATCTTGCAGTTCAAATATTGAATTGCCAGCTACCACACGGCATATGAAGTGTCACGGGTTTTGATTTGTTTTCACGTCGACAACATCGTGTGTAGCTCTCACCCGCCCCCCCGCGAATGAACCTCGCACTTCCAATATAATCAGACGAACACTCACATAACACTAAACATCCACAAACGGGCCAACTCTTTCCCTCTGCTCAAACTTCTATTACTCCTCAAAAAATACCTCTCACGTCCACGTCCTAGTATACGACCAACACTCTCCAAAACCTCACACTTCTAGACAAGAGCACTTTTCACAAAACGAACGAACAACTAGCAATTCGACTGCCGAATCTTCAGCTACCGTACGGCTCCAAATATGAATCGAGTTTTTCTGCTACGTGGTTGGTTACCGACGAGTGTAGCTCTGTAGTATTATGGACCTCCTACAGGTCGTAATTGTCGAATTGCTAACTACCACACGGAACGTATAGGTTCGAAGAGTTCGTACTCTTACCACGTCTTGAAAACCGTGTGTAGCTCTATCTCCTCCCCCAAGAAAAAGAACCTCACACTTAAGAATACAAAAACCGTAACTTTCTAAAACTCACACCGCACAAACTCACTATCAGTTTGTCTTTCCTATAACTCTTTCAAAAAACTCATAATAAACATTAACTTCCCGTCTCGCACGTTGGTCCACTCATTGCCAGTGGTACAGTCATATGCTCGATCGGGTGTTGCACAAACTCAAATCCAAAGCATAAGGGTTACAATGGTTTCAATTTAAATATGTTTTACAACGTCCTACCTTATAAGCTCTCCAATGCTGTTCCGTGCTCGTTCACTTCCCGTCACTGGTGTCAGCTACGAGTAGTCCGGCGTCTGTTGATAGCTACTTCTTACACCTTGGTTATACTACGAACTATAGGCTAAATATCCGTCGGCTGAAAATTGTAACATTCAATTATTATTTTTACAGAATACATTTGATATTGAATGAGACTAGTAATAGTTATACGATTTCGGTGTTGAATAACAAATAACAATTTCGTTGCTATGTTGTTACGTATTGTTTTTCTTTACTTTCGAGCCAGTTTAACACCATTTAACTGCTAGTTTTCGTTCATCAATAATCGATGTTTATACTTGCGATCCATAGTATTTTACAAGTTAATGTTAACTAAAAAAAAGAACCGGATGGGCCTCGCTCTGCTGTGCAGTTGGGGGTGGAGTGCACCTCGTTTATAGGATAGGTCATTATTATAATGGATTTGTTAAATTTGAATGCAATGATAGATATCATTGTATACGAATAACGATTCTGAACGGAGTTAATATGTTTGTCTAGGATATAATACATTGTTATTTATAAATATTGTAAAAAGTATATTTTATTTTGAAACGATAAATATATTTTTCAATTAGGATGGGTTGGCAGTTGCATACAGCGACGTAGTTTGTCAGTTATACATTATATTATATTTTACATGTAATTTTATGTCAATATTCCCTGTTCAAACGATTATAAAAAAAAATTGTGCCTATTTTAATAATTTTTGAATGACAATAAGAACTACTTCTGTGGAATCTTCTATTAAATTTTTAAGTATTTTGTACGAGCCAAACTTTTTTTATCACAGACTATAAAAAAAAATGTAAAAAAATCGAATATTTTAAAAGCCTATAAGTGGCTTAAAAATCAAAATTATATTTTGAAAAAAATATGACATAAAGGAAATACCAATCTTAACAGCTGGTAGAAATTTCAAAAATCTGCGACTTATACTTTTTGAATTATAACAAATATTTAAAATCGTTCAAGAATAAATCGTTATTTTATGCAATTTCGTAAATATTTAAATTTCAAACAGTCATAAAATTTTTTCCTCTTAGTCCGATAGAATTTTTTTTAAAGATTTTTGAAGAGTAGCTTATAGATAACCTAGTGTTAAAATTTTGAACCTTAAGTATGAACAGAAGAAATTTTATGAATTCTTATCTTCAAAATAACTTGCAAATTTTCGTGATTTTTACACATTTTATACAAATTTGAGCATTAAGGGCTTATAAAAAAATTTGAGTAAACCGATCACCGTTTTTTTTTAGTTACGATAATTTTAACTTATTATGAACCTTGTATTAAATTTTCAAGAGTTTTCGGTCAACCAATTAAATTTTATAGATGTTTAAAAACAAAAATTTTACAAAAATCGAAAATTTAAATTGTCTATATATAAGTCAAAATATGTCAAAATACTTTGAAATCTTAACCATGCATAGAAAACGTCAATATAAAGATTTAGTGAAAATTTCAAGTTGTTGCGGTTTTTCATTATTGATTTAGAGCATTTTAAAAAAACCGATATCATTTGTCAGTCTAGAATATTATACATTATATTATATTTTACATGTAATTTTATGTCAATATTCGCTGAAATATGACATAAAGGAAATACCAATCTTAACAGCTGGTAGAAATTTCAAAAATCTGCGACTTATACTTTTTGAATTATAACAAATATTAAAAATCGTTTGAGAATAAATCGTTATTTTATGCAATTTCGTAAATATTTAAATTTCAAACAGTTAATTTTTTCCTCTAAGTCCGGAAGAAATTTTTTTAAAGATTTTTGAAGAGTAGCTTATAGATAACCTAGTGTGAAAATTTTGAATCTTAAGTATGAACAGAAAAAAATTTATGAATTTTTATCTACAAAATAACTTGCAAATTTTCGCAATTTTTACATATTTCGTATAATTGGAACTTTAAGCACTTAAAAAAAAAATTGTGACTTACGATTTTAGATTTTTTTTTATCAGTTAAGGAACAACTTATAAGAAACCTTGTATCAAATTTTCAAGATTTTTTTGCTGGCCAAAAAAATTTTATCGTTATTTAAAAAAAATTGAAAATTTCTTTACAATATTGTCTATAAATAGCTCAATAAAAGTCAAAATACTTAGAAAATTTAACGGTGTATAGAGAATGCTAATCTCAACATTTGGTGAAAATTTAAAGTATTTACATCGATTAGTTTTTGAGTTATAGCAAAATAAAAATTTGATTTTGTCGAAAACTGGTTTTGCGTAAAAACTCCCGTTTTCCCTTATTTTTTAGGGTTTTTCCCGTCGCATTTAAAAAATATTGAAAATTTTTTACTTTTGACCCCCCCCCCCAAAGTACCAACTAGATTCACTTTCCTTCAGAAAAGTTGCTACATAAGCAAATCGAAGCATTTTTACTGCCAAAAAAGGTGTCGTCAGACACAAAAAAAATAAAAAAATAAAAAAAAAAAACACACACATTATTGTAAAACCAATAGATTCCATCACTCCATTCAGAATCTAAATTAAACACGTGACTACCATTGAATCCGGTTTTAATATTTCGGTCCTACGGAGGAAACGTGTACTCTCCGGACGTAGATGAACGTCATATTGTCATCCGATTACTATCACGCGTGCTATATACTAAACACTACTTTTAGAGTCAATCGGCATACGTAGGAGAATACCCAGTACGTCGATGAGATGCACAACAATCCGTAGCCGCCTCGTTTTGATCGATTAATATTATGTAGGAACATGGCAAAGTTTAGAATCTATCCTTTTCTTCGATCATCTCGTTCGTTGGTCTTTCACCATCAGTTACCCACAACATTATGAACTATATTTACAAATTTTCTAAGACGCCTATGTTACAAAGTAAAACAAAGTCCTTTTTCCAATTAAACGTTTAGTGAAGAAGGTTTAAAACGAAAACTATTTGGTTTATGTATAATATTCTGTATTAACTGCCACACACATAATTCATATAAGAAGTTTTATATAAGGATATTATCAATGAATTAAGTCTTAAAGCGAGAGAGTTCAAAATTTAAATTTTAATAATAACTTATAAATATAAATGTAGCTCTTAAAAAAAAGTTAGTAAAATTAATGGTGAATAAAAATATTATAACAAATTTTTAATCGATAATAAAATGTATTTTTCTTATTTTGCCAAAGGCGCTATCCTGTCTTCCTACGTCAATGCATCGTAGTTCTTATTAGTTTTGTTTTTTTTTTCGGGGGGGGGGGGGAGGATAGAGCACAAAATTTCCATTATATTGATATAAAAGGTAATTATGTATTTGATGGTTATATTTTTATTTTATAAGCATAAGCTCTTTTGTTTGTGCATTTATATATATATATATCAATAATATCATCAACGGAATCAATGTTTTATGTATGGTCAACATTAACGTGTTTTCTATAGATAAAAGTGTTCGTGACGCCAATGAATACTAATATTTTTTTTTAGTATTCCAACTCGAATATCTATCGCCAACTATATAGGCTAAACCTATAACCTTTTTTTTTTTCTTTAACATCGGCGATAAACCCGAAACACCGTGAAATAATTCTTCAAGTGCCCGTTATACGTAACTGAAATGTATTACATGTTTTGTAAGATATTGTTAAGAGCGATTACAAAAAAAAAAATAAAAATAAAATACCAATATCATCAACACCTGGGTCCTAATATAATAACTAGAGGTATAAATTATATTTCTTAAGATCCTTAAAATATTAGATATTATACATAACATACATGTTTATATTATTTTAAATATATATATTTACTAATATTAATCAGTTTAAATGTATTTAATTAATAACTTATGACTAATAAGTTATTAATATATATTAACCAATTTATATATATATATATATATATATATATATATTTTAATTTTGTTTACATTAAAAATTACTATACATTGTTCTATATATTCTGCTGTAATTATAATAGGCCGATTTGTCAGAATGTTTTTGTGTATGCTTAACGAATGTCCAGCATCAATCTATGTCACTGGAGAATATTGCAAGTTGACAACTATAGTCAGAAAATCATTTTTCGGAAATAATATAATAAAATAAAATAAATATAAGAAATAATTATAATAATATTTATGGCATAAATTAATGGCGTTTCTGAAACTTTCTCAAAACTTTTGGTAGTGCTGTGACCATTTGATGGAAATTGGTTTTATTAAAATTAGAATCATTTTTTAGAGTCTGTAGTTGCAAAATGTTTTTAGAATAAAAGTATGCATGTTAGACGAGCCATTGTATAACAGGACGTACGCAGTGTGTAAAGTTATAAATAATAAAAATGTACAAATGCCTTACAAAAGTCGTACGAATATCAATTCATATTTCGGAGCTAAAACACTATGTAAATGTTAATGTACTTGTATGTAACCAAGTATGTATGAACTAAACAGTAATACCTAGAATTAACGATGAAGTCGCATTGGAAATGTTGAATAAATAATTTTTTCAATCATGTTTACATAAATGAAACCAACGAAAACGCGTTGCGCAAACCTAATAACACATCTATTATTTGATCTCATTAGTCTTGTTCGCGAAATTAAATATTTATTTACTTATTTTGTTTGTTGTTGGAAGGCAAGTTTTTATTAGTTTAACATGGTTTTATAATGACGATCGAGTTTAAAAACAAATTAACGCATTATTATCGATACGAAATATTTAATCGAAATGAATTCATTACCTAACGTAAATAACAACCGATTGATTATAATAAACGAACCATAGTCGATAAGAACTATCAACCGTATACTAGTAAAAAAAAAAGTTTGTTTGTTTTTCAATCCACTCGATGAAAAGTTACTGGTCATTCCCGACCGACGCACAAACGTACGTGGTACGTTTTACTAGCCGTCTTGTCCCAAACTTCGTTTTCTTTCTCGCACACAGGCTTCAGGAACATAACGAGAATTTTAAAAGGCATCAAATGATCTAAGCGCATCCATTTACTAACCAAGGTGGAGCCTACATATGTAGCATATAGTTATCCCCTCAAAGTTTTCAGAGCATCGATGTCCTAAAAAAAGCTCATTTTATTTATTCTAACTGAGAGGAAAAAACAGCAACATTCTTAAGAGCAATAGTTTCTCTTGATAAATATATATATGCGTGTATGTGTGTTAGAGACCATGGCGAGTTCGGAGGAAGATAAGGAGGAAAGCATTCAATACCGGTTGGAGAAAAAACCTGGTCTTAACGGCCCACTTATACACGCGTTCCATATCGTCAAAGCATTAGTTTTTATTTGCCAAAGATAAATTGTTTAAAAATATTTTTTATCAAATGGTGATATAGGTAAGATATATAAATATATTATATCTTAATAATGTCCATAATAATAATAATAATAATGTTTTATATAATATATTTTTTGTGTGTGTTCCTTATCCGTAGATTCATGTCCAATTGAAAGCAAGGACGATAAGACACAGCAATAAGTGTGTATGTACAGATCAGTATTCGTATGCATTGTACTGAGTTAAATAATTAATTATTATATATTATCGGTTCTACACAAGCATATCGTGTTTAGTGTTTAAGAGGACACTACACCCGCATGTGTTGTCTTCGTCTTACAAACGCGTAACATAGCAAATTGTACTCTCAGCAGATCAACAGAATATAACAACGACCCGGTGCTCCTGCCTGCAACATCAAACGCACGTCGCGGGACCATAAAACATGAAGATTTTACGGTCATCCGGTGGTTACCCCGTACCTTAAAAGCGGTTCGCAACGCGTACATTTCGTCACATTACACTATTGTAGACACTGGTAGTCTGAGTAAACATTGATTTTTCAACGGATCTCATCGTATGGATACATATATATATGTGTGTGTGTGTGTATATATGTGTGTATATTTATAAGTATGATAATTAATATGCGTCAAGACTACATTATATTTTTGCCACGGTCTCGAAAGTAATTGTCAATTAACATAAATTAAATGCTGCGGTAGGTTAGGTGCGTCGTGCATAATTCTTGGAACGGTCGAAGATTATTATGCATATTATACGCGTGTATACATGCCGAGAACTGCAGCTTAAAGAGTTTCAGGTTTTATTTTTAATTATTTTTATTTTTTTTTAATTAATTGCTGGTCGTTTAATTTAACATTGATTAAAGATTATTAATTAAAATTAAAATACGTGACTTAAGACTAAATTAAACCACTTTTATAATTATGACGTTTTCAAACTGTAAGTAATTCGAGAAATAATTACAATAATTAGTCATTGCTCGCGAGTTCGTCATAGATGAATTCGCGTGCGGGAGTCGAGCCCAGCACGATCAATCGTTTGCCTGTAACTGGGCTAATGCGTGCGAGCACGATATCGTCATGAAATCCGCTGCTCGGAAAATCGGCTGCTTCGTATGACGATCTTATTAAACGGTCGGTTGTACATTTCGAAAATGATTTATTGCCAAGTATCAAAGGCCGGGAGAAAAATAAAATCGTAACATAACGCACTTTCGTCGTATTTAGACGGGATTCCAAAAGTAAAGACCGATCAAGCGAGAGAGCCTAATAATATATTATGTTCTTGAAATCCAGTGCAATCGACCATTACACAATGACGGGCTAGGGGAAAAACGAGACTTTTCGTTATGCATAAATAATAAATCGCAACGATAATAAAATAATAATAATGATAGAATATTTATCGCAGTCCATTAGAATGGATTTCTCAACAATCATCTAAATTCATAGACGGTTATTGCAAGAACGGCAAATGTCTTTTTTACCCGTCGTTATTTTTTTTTCATTAAGCGCGTAATATTTTTCACAATCTCGTATATTATAACGATTATAGTTGCTAACGCGTGTACGCAATAGTAATGGTGTTTAGAAAACACTAAACGTATTTACCCATCGCATTGTATAGCTATAGTACGTGTACAATATAATATATGTATTATGTTAAACCGTTTGGATACTATATGTATATTATATGTATAGTATTCAAACGGTTTAACGGACATTAAATGTTATACGCTTCGGTTTATTAATTTGATTTTGTCCATAGAAGTTATAGCTCGAAAGAATTAATAATACATCGACGGCATTATAGTTATATACGGACTGAAACCAACAAAGACTATTGCTTGGTCCAAACGAATTACGACGAACAACCATTCGATTCATATAATACGATATTTATTTTTTTTCGCACTGTGTCGCATTATTTAATGTCTTAGATTATTCGCTAATGAAATTCGCTCTAAAAACAATTTTCTCCGAACAAACAATGCATTTACAGCGCAGGAAGTATATTGATCCGTGGCTTGAATATCCATAAATGCGCAGCATTAGATGGACGATAGGATATCATTGTATTACAGACACAGGAGTGTGTAACAACAGGAATGATCGCTGTAGTAGCAGAGGTAATGTATGCAGGGATAGCAAACAGATGTCACAACTCACAGAGTGACAGGCGTGCACAATTTCAACGTGACACACCACTTTAAATATAATTCATAATTTTCCTCCACTCTCTCTATAACGTTGACAGCCATTTTTATATCATTATATTTCTCAATCTCGTAGTTATCACTCGACACTGCATTTAACGTTTACAATAAGACCTTTATTTACGGTCGTCGAGACACAAAGCTTCGTAACCATGATACACATCCACCATTCAAATTTGTCCGACAACGGCCATTTTTACTAACCATAAACTAATTTCAAATGTAACAATACGTAAATTAAGTACTTACTGTTTAAGTATCTTTAATCGGGTGGTATTACTGAGTATTTTAGTATTTTCCCATTCTGTAATTTACAGCTACAAAACCATCGTAAATATAATTACTCATTGTACAAACCAATTGTATAGATTGTAATTATGATTTTCTAATAATAAATAAAATAAAAAATGTCTGTAATAATTAATTATCCAAGCAAAAGTAAAAAATGTTAGTCATGCGGTACTTGAAGATTTTCTTCAAATATTATATTTTCATTTGAATACGAGGAACGCACCTCTCTTGAACCGTTCTCTTGAAATTATCTAGTAAGCAGAGGAAAAGCACTATAATTATTCGAATATCATAATTCAATAACACACGTCACAAAGTTTTGATTTTCATGCGTGTGTACATGAATAATTGGATAAACGGAACGTTGTTATGGTTTTGTGCATACAACCATGATGATTTGAACATGCGTATAAAACTGAATTAAGTAGTATTATTTTACGTATGATTAATAATAACTACATATATTTTGTTATAAATTGACTTTTTAATCATACAATTACAGAATTACACAATTTTAGTCCAAAATTCAGATTTTAAAATCTTAAAACACGATTTTCGGTGAATCCGGATTTGATGCGCATCATTAATAGGAACTCTCAATTTGCTCTCACTATGTGCAATTGAATCAGTTTTACATTTGCATGAATGATTGATAGGTAAATAAAGTTATTCTATTTCGATGGTTCACAATGAAATGTTGAGAATTTAATACTTATTAATATCAAATAATAATATTTGATTAGGTCACATATTATTGTACCACGTGCGACGATTCGATTGGTAAATTTTGACTAGAGATTACACATTGGACCAGAAACCAAAAATGTTCATTTGACACACGAATACCAAAGGATTTGCGTCATACCTGTACTATGCAGTAACCAAAACAACTGTGGAGGCTCAGCACGCACAGAACTGATGCTTCGAAAATATTGTCTCATATCTCATATCCCCGATGCAATATTTCGCAATTAGGTCCAGCCTTTTAGAAATGGTCTAACTAAGGTGTAAGTTGGACATAAGAAATTAGACTATGCGCGGCATTGATGAAATACCGTGCGCAAATTTCGATTTGTCCGATATTTGAACGTAATATGATGACGGTGGTGGCTAGAATGAATCGCGAGAAAATGAACAAAAAAATAAATAAAACGTAAAAAATATCGAAAACGAAACGGTGTACGAACGTACATAATGATGGAAAAGGCGGAGGAAGGATCTTAAACGTTTCGGGATCAAAGGCGGTACAAAGATATTACCATCGCGTGTATTAGTAAACATTATTTATTTGGTGGTCGATACGGCGGTAATCGGTAAAATTAAAAAAAAAAAAAATAGTTTAGTGTACAAATAATATTATAAGCACAGGGTGGTTCCCGAGCGCGTGCACGTCCGATGTGGATGCGTTATTTTCATTCGATTTGCCGACTCATGCATGCGTTTACCGACACACCAGGGACGGATTCATAGTTAGAAAACTGTGAGTCAGGCTGTTTCAAGAGGCCACATATTAGGATTGAAACTAGATTATAAATGGATACCTTGTATCAAAAAAAAAAAAAAAAAAAAAAATAATAACAATAATATGGTCATGTAATATGCGTTAATAAGCATTAACGTTTATTTTATTTCATGGAGGCTTCCGTTTTACGTGGGATCCGGCATATAGACGTTTTACTGTAATATACTATTTACCAATGGTGTCGTAGGAGAGAAGGGACATTTGCTCGACACACTTAAAAAATATGAGAAGTCTTCAAGAGGTCAATTTTGTCAACAAATATTAACTGTGCGTCAGCCGACCCACTGAACACGCCTTAGATCTGCTCCCGGTGTACACGTGCATCGATATATCGATATATAAGTATACTTAAGTGCAGAATAGTGTTGTAACAACGGTGCATCCGCATTCTGTCACTTATTCATTTAGGCGACGCTACGGAGTGGTATATACTATCCGAGACTCGGCCTGTCCGCGACCTAAAAATCCGTTTTCCGTACAACATCTAAACCACTCTTGTTTGTGTACGGAAACCCGTTCATATTTATATTTCTGGACATGCACAGCAGTGCATAAGACAGGGTCTGCAACCCGTAGGTCACGGCTCGATTTCGGATCACGCGAGCTTCGGAATTCAATCGCGACGATATGTTGCCTAGCCACTACACTTGCTCATTGTAAAGGTGTAATGATTTAAAAGAAACTATTTCATTTCATTCCAACTGGCACTCTCATACGTAATGTTTTCCCACACTGCTCAGTAGGTCCGGCTCGGGTCGCAAAACAACATTACGGTCGTTGCACTGGAATGTGTAAACATAGTATTCGTACGAAGTTGCGACGTACCGAAACGACGGGGGAAAATCGCGTTTTTAATATTATTACGGCGATTCGGGGAATTTCGCGTTAGATCCGCTGGTGCGCAATCCGCCATGTGTATGGCTACCTAACGTTATGACAATACATTTGTCAACGGTTTTTCGAAACGCTCACCCGTGAGTCATTTTCGATAAGCCGCTTTCCTTACATCTCGAGGTGCTCTCCCAAAGGCTAACCATATTTTGTGGACCGATGGTACAAAAGCCTGAGATATGCATAGAGTTTAACGGCAACTGCAATAATAATATCTAACGCGTAAAAAGGATTTGTGTGCGTGAGTGTGTTTTTTTTATCTGTTGCACGCTGTTGAGTCTCGACTCGTATTTTCATAAAAACGACTTCGGTGTATCGAAATGCAAAATACGTGGCTATTGACTTGAATATTTTAACAATGATAGTAATAAAATAAAAACGAATCCTATTTAAATTAGTGTTTTCCGTGTAATGGCGCTACTGATTGGCTTGTTTGAGTTACCCATTCGACGAAACGGCTCCGGAGGAAAATGCGAAGAGAATCCTTATTATGCTGCGTCTCACGTATAAGATTATGCGAATCGAGCCGAGTCGCAGAGTGCTCGTAGAATTCCATACGACAAATCGGTTTCGATGAACTAGAATTTCGTATTAAAATACACCGACACCGCGATGATAACAATAACGGTATTTATTTTAAAATTTTTCTGGGAGGGGGGAGGTCCACAGTTTATAAATAATTAAAATAAACTATGATAGCTTGTAACAAATTACGTCTTTTTTGGAGGGAATATATATATATTATATTTCACACTATATAATAAAATATAATTTTATAAAATAAATTCCAGTCGTCTGTGACAGTTTCTCTTTACGGTAATTGAAAACCGTAGCAGAATAACATTACATACTAATAATATACTAAACTTCTTTTATTTTCTCTTACTTTGTAATATTATTAAATATCTTTTATTAAATATGTAATAAATAATGCCTCTTAGGCGTTGATAAATAAAAAAATAAAAAAATAAATATTTATTACTTATCTATGTTGCAGGAACATGTATCTGTTATTTTTGCTCTGAGGAAGGGGGTCTAGAATATACCCATATATCTTTATATTTCCCTCCCAAATATCGTCATTTAAACTGCAACAAAGCGTATCTCAAAATTTGACAAAATGAGTTTATTGTCAATATTAATAAAATAAGTGATTCCGAACATTTAAACATCAGGGGAATTTTCTGTGCGATTAGCTGTTACACTGTTATTTACAAAAAAGATTACACCACTTATATCATTCTTAAGTATCAACATCACGTGTTTTTTGTGTCTCCTAAAAAACTACAAAAACTGAGATACGCTTTGTTGCAGTTTAAACGACGATATGCATTTATATTCGACGCATGAAGGTAGCACATGAACTGCACGACGTTAATTGCAGCTTGTCGATGATAAATAATTGCAATTGTTGCTGCGATGTTTTAGTTATATGACGATATCTATGTGCAACTGGGGTGCACTATGTTCCCGTCTAGCATTTCATTGATGATAAATTCTAAACAAACCTATTAAGGGGTATATTGAGCCCAAGAAGAGAGGATATTTTTAAGATAAAATGGTACACATGTTGAATACTAACACGTTATTCGGTTTGTATCACGGTTAGGTTAGGTTTATTCGCGGTTATATTTAAATCAGTTCCACCATCACCACCACCCGGGGCTGTATTTAAGATTTTACCTCCAAGGGGTAACAATATGTTCCGATGACTGCGACCACGTCTCAGTTGTATTGCGCTGTTCTGGCAAAGAGATTATGTGCACATATATAATATGATTAATGGATCATTAGCGTAGTGGTCATATTGTTTATTACACTTTGAAAATCGTAAAAAATAAGTTAATAACAAATAAGACTTTATTTCATACATATATATATATATATACGAGTATATAATGTATATTGTATGAATATCAGAAATTTTAATGCCGATAAACAAAAAAAATCTAAATTTTTGAGAATCCCAATTTACATCAAAAATATTATATCATGAATTACAAATCCAATCCAGCTGAAGTAATATTTCAATAATTGGTTTCGCTACTGAGAGGAGGGTTATGGGATTAGAAACTGGTATTGGTGAAAGAAACATGAAATGCCTTTAAACAGAGGTTCCCAAACTGTGGGTCGCAATTATATTTTTGATGGATCGCGCTATATTTTTATAATAATAATAAATATATATTTTTTGTTGTAAGCAACTGATTCACTAAAAAAAATAGGTCATTCATTGATATTGTGGGTCGCCAAATTTTAAAAATTCCTAAAATAGGTGGTATAATAAAAAGTTTGGGAACCTCTGCCTTAAAAACAGAAAAGATAATTCTTCTTTGATGCTTTAATATAGGACAAACAAATAATAATTACATTTATATCGCAATATAGATATTTGAAAACAATGAGAGGATAAATAAAGAGTATAAAAAATGAGACGGTTTTTTTTGGATGTACGTGGTATTGTGAACTGAACCACATATGAGTCGTTGAAATAATGATCGTAAAAATATATGTGTTACACATGGTATTATTGAATTGATGGAAATATTACTTGACATAGACGAGTCTCGAAATTAGATGTCTTAATCGACTATGAGAGTATAGCACATTGAAAAATATGACATTTTTGTATAACCGTTCAATTATTGAATATATAATCCATCACAATACGCATTGAATGTTTTCAAACTTTTTTTGTTATTGGCAATAACGAATGTTAATTTAAGCCGTGATGTACACCTGGCCCGTGTTATATAATTTCAGACATTACAATAATTATTTAAAACTTTATTGGGCGGTATAAAGTTCGATACGATCAAATTAACATGGTACTAATAAAATCGTTTGTTGAGTTATGTTTTTACCTAAATCTCAATTATAATAATAATAATAATAATAGTAACAGCATTTTGGAAATTCAGAACACATTAGGTCACACATGGATATAATATTTTAAGAGGTATTAAAATGTATTATTGTTAAAAATATCGATTCGGGTTATGAATATGGACATTTAGTTATTTTCCACTGTAATGAAATGCGTAACACTTGAATGGTTCAACTTGACGAGTTACAAGTTGGTTTTTGAACGACAGTAGTTCAAATAATAAGCGTTGCTCACGGTCGTCTATATTTAATTGTTTTTTATTTTAACTCGTCGGTTGAAAAAGTATAAATTGTATAAAGTTACCGTGTTGCGTCACATCACCGTTAACATCTTTCACTGCGACGTACAAGAAATATTATTCACATTCCAATCCATGTTATTATTTATAGCCTTTAATGGCACATGATGTCATTATGTGACAAAAAAATATTTGCAATGTATTTGAAATGTTCGTATAAATAATTAATCGAGTAGTTCGGACTCGCCCGGGAGATATTTCACTAGTTTGGAATAGAACAATTACCAATCCTAATTCTAAATATTCTAATGATATTTACTTTTATTTATTTATACTATATTATTTTACACGCAGGTACCTCAACCGATAACTATCGAAATCAACATGTTAATTAAATATATTCACAGGTGACCAAAAAGTGAAAAAAAATCACACATTCATCTAATTGCGTATATAAAATGTAGTATTCATCAATTATGATGGAATTATGAAAAAATCAATTTATCGCCCAGGCGGTGTACAAATACATGTTTGATATTGACATAAAACTATGCATACAATTTAACCTCGACCTCAAACTTAAAAAAATAAAATCTACGTCACTGATAACAACAACAATATTATTCGAGTACGAATGTTTGTCATCGCTTGTTCTGAAAATCCTTCTTATACGCGTAATATTACGCAGTCTGCAACGGTGCAAATAGTATAGCATTTGAAAATATTGAATAATGTTATGTTGTATACGTACGTCAAAATGTGCACATTTTGAAAACTCTTATTAGACGTGTGATATTACGCAGTTTGCAACGGTGCAAATAGTAGAGCATTTGAAAATATTGAATAATATTATGTTGTACTCGTATACGTACGTCGAAATGTGCACTGCAATTACTCGAACAATATACTTATCATTGTACAGTAATTTATCAAAAACAAGTGTACGTTAAGAAATGCAACGGTCTCTTATTTATTTTATTTATTTCTATCGATTGTCCGTCAAACGGATTTTCTAGGTGTTTTGTAGGTGAGTGGATATTGTCCGTTTAAATTTCTTTCTTTTTTTTTTTTTATTTAGCTTATTTACTTTGTGACTGTAAATAACGATCGTATTTCATGCCTAATATTGGTTAGTTTTACAACAACGTATTCATCAATAACAGTATGATTTTACTGTAAAGTAAAATAATGTATTCACGTGGTATGTTTTGGATTTTTAATCGATGTTTTTGCACTCAGAAGTCGATCATTCTTTCTTTTTTTCTCTCCGCGGTCTCCGCGGTCGACATCGCCGACGAGATTCAGCCGAGTATCCAGTTAAAGCTCGATTTCAAGAAAATTACATCTCGGTCGCCGTATACCTCACAAATCGTCACCACCCTTATTGTACAAGTATACCGTTCGACGGTTTTTAATCCCCCGGTATTTAAAACCTATTCACGTGGTGTACAGGTATTATGAAACTGCGGTGCAAAGTCCATTATTAGTAGATATTATTTAAACATCACCTGTTATCCGATAAATGCGAACGAACTAAACGCACATATGATGCTTATGTATTATGTACTCGCGTATGCTAACCTGTATGCAAATTAATGAATTAACAAGTTTTATGCGGCACTTGTGCCGAATAGGTCGTAGAACGTCCGACCCGATACAATGCGTATTTACGTATTTCATAAACGACATAATATTTTACGACCTAAGCATATACGAATTAAATAGGCTTTTTCAATTCTCAATAATGATACATGCATATACATTTTTCGTATGTATAAAAATGCATGTTGATGCGTCTGAGACTGGTATAGTTTTAAAAAATACTGGACCAAATTTAACGACGATTTTTACAAAAAGTTGTCCGCGTTGTCCGGAAAAGATTTAAAAGAATCGAAATCCTTTGCTAGCCCTACTGCTAATCATCAAAAATCGGTTTTTATATGTTTTCGGTGCCTTGACAACAGGAATGTGAAAAATAGTTAATAATCATTATCACAGTTATTTACATTTATTATTATACTATTATATTGTTAATTATTTTAATTTGTTATTTCGCATAATTATTATACTTACACAATTAGTGACCATATAGATATTACGATTTTATATTATAAAAATAAACAAATTTTGTCATTGTTCACATGTGTAACATCTGGACGGATAACGTGATTGTAAATAGTTCATTCATTTAAAATGTAAATTATAAACTCTGGAAACCTGCCCGTTTGGTTGATTAATCGCAAAAAGTATTATTTAAAACTTCTATTATTTTTTTTAATTTAAAACTTATGTTTAAAACTGTTCTTCTACTTATAAGCAGCAAAATATTTAATTACAATAACTTTTATATAAGAATTTAATGGTAAATTAATGTATAAAATACTTGCACTAATTATTATAACATTACAATTAAACAATGTCTTTCAACGAAAATATGTTGGTACCTGCAGTAGATGGAAAATTTATCTGTATAAGACTGTGGGAACGGGTATTCTGTAAATGCTTAATTACGTGGTCTGTTGTTTAATTCCAACCATTCCTAAAATCTTAAGACCTCTGTAACCCTAAGGACTTTTGGTTGCTTTGGGCATTCGATTCGTAAAAGTGATTTAATTGTAGAAATTATATAGCTGCAAAATAAATGTTGTAACTGACTTCTTGGTTCTTATTTGAATAAAGTTATTTTCTATATATTATTTTGTACAATATTTCATTCAATTTTATTTTGTATAATTATTAAATTAATATATCATCCAGATTTATTTATTTGTATGAAATTATATATTATATTTTTATAAAAATATTACATAAAATATATTTACTCACCGTACGGAAATCAAGTTACCAAATGTTCTGTGATGTGTTTTGTCTTATAAAAGAAAAAAATCAGATCAATTCAGTAGAATATTTATTTGAAAATTGAAACCGATTTTAATTGGATATTGGTTAATTATTTTTCGTAGTCTTCGTAAAGGAGTATTTTTACTTTACAAACCGCATAATGTGATACACAATAATACTGTACGCGGCTGTGCTATTTTAAACAAAGAACGTAATTTTCCACATGAGATATAACGGGTAAGATTATGGGTATACGTACCTACGTTAAAAAAAAAACTTATAATAAATACCAATTTTCCTCCCATTTTATCACCACTTAGGACTAACAACTTAAATGTTGGTATGGTTAACATTGTTTTCATTCCTATTGATACAAATGTTATATTATATCTAATTTTCTAGTGAATATAAAGTTAGAATATTGGATCTTATTATCGTATACATAAACAAATATAACAGTAAGTAGTAGTGCATTTGATTTTATCGTCGCATAGAAAATAATATGTTTGGATTATGAAGGAATGATCATGTACCGTTGTATTTTTTTCGTACTAGAACTTACATTCCAGTATAATTTTGTTCTTGTCAAAACTTACATGTATGTAACCGCTTACTTGTCATGTTTCATAAAGGAACTCACAAAACCCCTGCAGAACATGCTGGTATAATAAACAGCATGAGCTATTACGCATGGTGTGTGCATTGTTTTTAGTGGTTTGCACGTTATTGCCTTCTGTTAATTTTTTGTCTGCATGCTTTCCGTAGAGTTTCAGGTAAGGTAAAGTGAACAACATCTTTTATGTTTTCTTCCGTTTATAATAAGAACAACCCATCATGGATCTACTCGCTTTTAACCGATATAAAATAATTTACTAATAATAATAATTGATTTTAGCGCATTTGCTTTAAATATATTCTAAATAATTTACTACGCCATAACATTGAAATGAATCGCCATTTCGGTAAGTAATTGAATCTATTGATCTTGTACCGACGACGGTGATATCTGGTATTATTGATGGTCAATATTGTTTACCAGCCGTCCAATCTAAATCGACCAGAATCTTATGGCCCTTAATGTTCTGTTACAAACAATTATGTATTTGCCTGATATGCTTATATATGTATAGTCAAATTCTAGAATATACAACGCAGTCTTCGGTAGAATCCTGAAAACTCATTAGTATAAATCATGCACTTGCACAGTTCCAAGTATACTACAAATTAATTTCTATGTTAAAATAGCAGCGTCACCCTAAATACGATATTAGTTGGTCGTTTCTTAGTTATTGTCTACGTAATATATTGGTCACAATTAATTAATCGACTCTCAGGAACTACTGAAGTAATCACATAATTTTCGATGGTATTTTGATAATTTTTTGGACGGAATGTTGGTGATAACATTTTTCACTTGATTGTACATAGTACAAGCTGCCTGTCGTTTAGCCAAGTTTTGTAATCGTCCTTTACCAGTTCAATGACATAGAAAATATCCTGAAATAATAATCCTGATCTGCGATTCTACAATATTTGCGATGTGCTTCAAATTCCGCATACATCGGGAGCCATATTCCTGTAAGGGCAATCCATTTCGATACAATATTCAATATTTACAAATATAGTTCGATAGTAATAACTGGGTCAGTTAGACTAGTAAGCGCACGAAAAACAAATAATGAATCTGTAATACAATAACAATTTATCGACTGAACCGACTGAACCGACTGAACCGACTGAACCGACTGAACCGACTTGATGGTAACAAAATGTATTTATTTATGGTCGAATATTGGTTTTGTATTTTATTCGAGCCGGTTAATATGGTCAACAAGGGGGACAGAAAGACAAAATCAGCAAACATTGTATAAATGATGGTATGTCTATTATACTCCACATTTCTAATACATTAACACATATGTTTTTTTGATGATGTACGTTTGGATGATTATTATACGATGTTTAGCGAATAGATATTTTATACCTCGTGTCATAGATTAAATATATGCGAATTGCCAGGGATGGAATAAGAACGGCAACAAAATTAATACCACGGGTTAAATTTAATTTAATCTATGTCCATGATGTATAAATATGTTTTGAGTTATTTCATGAGAATTCATGTAAGTTCTCCATATGAGTAAAATGAAATTTTGTTTAATTCAGTTTTAGAAAAACACAAAAACGATGTAAACTTTGAATAATGTAAACGTAGTTTACTCATTAATTTCATTGGGTATTCACTATGTGTCCAGTGTCATTGTTGTTCAGCTTCGATAAGTTTTTAAAACAAAAACACATTTTCTAGATTCTATCTCGTTTGAAAGTTTATTTGTTTTATTATAATCTGACCCTTATCATGATACGTGTATTTAATGATTTGTAGACATCGGGTTGGCACCGGAATCTGTGAATAATTAAATATTTGTTTTCAGTTTTGACACAATATCGTATTCTTACTGGTTTTTTTTTTTTTTATTTAAAAATGTCCATGTTAAACAAATTTTAAATTTTATTTTTTTTTACCTCGAAAAAATTTCCAATAAAGTGAGTAAATACTTTATGTGAATTTTCCAATTTGAGGCAATAAATTATCAGTGTCTAGAAATAATTTAAGTCGATTTTATATTTATTTATTTATAAACATATAATTTTTTTTTTTAGCTCATGGAAACGAAAAATATTTTGGTAAATTATTGATACTAAGGTATAATGATAGAAAAAAATGTAAATTTTGATATATTTTAAGATTAATAGGTGTATATTTACACCATTCATACGCATTAGTTAATTTTATTTAGAGATTAATAATTAATTATCATAGTTATATTAAAAAAAAAAAAAAGTTATAAAAAATTATTTTACACTAAATTTGAGATTTATTATCATCCAAGATTTAATTTTCAAATGTATTATAACTCGTAAATTGCAGTCAAAAGATTCACAATTCTCTGTTGCTATTTATAACTCTTTGTTAATTGTTCTTACTTTTGATAATTTTCTTTTTTTTCATACTTTTATTTTTATTTATTTTTTAATCAAATTTCCGTTTACACTCATCTATGATAAGTACTCGTTTATACTCGTTTATGTGAATATAATATACCGATGTCACAATACCGCCGCAAGTATTATGTTTTAAAATATGCATAGCATCGTTTTTTTCTTTACAGATAACTCGTACACGTCAATTTTCGTTACCTAATTATCTGAAAACAGATGATACTACATCCTCACACACGCCCCGCAGCATAGTGTTATTACATCTATAATGTAATGCATGTGGGTGATGTGTTTATATATATGCTATGTGTATTACAAGCAGGTACTTTCAACCTTCTTTTGGTCTTTCGTTTATCCACCCTCGTGTAAGTCTGCGAGCGAAGTATACACGACATCATATACAGTTTGTAATTGTTTTCTTATAACAGCAAATCATGCCACATTGCATTCATGTTTACGGATAAGTATGTATGTATACACACACATATATATATATATATATATATAGTATGTATTTTGATTTATAAAAATCTATAATAACTCAAAAATATTAAGTACACTTGATAAAAAATGTAAAACTTTTGAAATTCCTGTTGTTTCGTTCTTCGTAATGTTTTTATTTTTATATCAGAGCAAAGGGGAGCATTCAAGTATTACATCAGCACATTTTTTAGTATTTTTGACCTTCCCTTCCTCTCATGTTAGTGTACGTCAGGCAGTGACTACCCCTCCTACCTTACGACAAGGTTTATCATAGACCCACCCTAATTTTTTTTTTTTTTAATAAAATTAATTTCTTCAATTATCAAAATAAAGATAATGGTAAATATAATAATGTGGCATGATGTCGGTAATTCATCGAATTTCGCTTTTTTTACGCGTTAATTCTAATTTTGTTAAATATGATAATGACATCAGAGATTCAACCCCGTTCTCCCTATGAAGGTACTGTCAGATTTTTAAATCTCTGGAATTCTACTCCCATAGTCTGCCGGCGTAATACTTGAATGCTCTCAAACGTGTGTTTCTTACGTTATCTAAGTTTCATTAATGGAATATTATTAATGACTTATTACGTTCATAATATACCTATATAGATGATGATAACATATAACATTCATTTTTCTCATAAAATTATATTAAAGCCTAGTAACATTTTTAACCAAATTACATTTTTCTTAATATTATAAAAAAAAAAAATTATTTTTATCTATGGAATAAATATAGATTAATTTATCCTTATTTCTCTAGAAATTATTTGAAAAAGGAATCTTGAGTCCTCACTTATACATATATATATATATTTATACAACACCTATAACCATGATGAACCGCCTGCAGAAGAATAATTTCATATTGAATTTAGAGTTAGTCCTATATAACAAAGTTGTTATTTTTTATTTTCGTACTGATCATTGATGGCATGAGGCACAGTCTAAGTTAAGTGGACAGTCTGAGACAAAAGTGCATGTGCTTAAAAAGATATTCCGTTTTGACAGATTTCTGATCAATTAAGCACAAAATATCTTCAAACAAAAATGTATTTTAACAGGACCAAAGTATTTCCTATCTCATAGATTAGTTTCTACATAAATTTCCATCTTAAAAATGTTGTACAAGACTTAAAATTGTTCAGATATATTTTTAGTATACCTGAAAGAACTATTGGTTAATTATTATTGTTCCATAATATTTTGAATAGTTTTACAAAATTTGATATATCCACGTTGAAAACATAATGCTTAGCGTTGATTTCAAGATAACTGTTTTTACCTATACTTGAACAATAAACTACTATGAATGAGATTGAGTACTTTTATTTTGTTATGGACAGTATTCTAATAACTTAACATCAACTGTAGTCAATGTCTAGTATTTTTTCTTAGATGTTACACGACTGAACCGAGATACTTTTTTATTTTTTATATACTTTAGGGATACCTTGAAAGAAACTACAGTTTAGGCTGTTTATTTACGCATAAATGTTTGTCAGCCCACTTCCACCCAGATCGTAGACATAGTTAAACACCGAAAAACATTTCTGATAACCAACAAACATATTTGATATTTTTTATAGCTTCTGGCAGGTGTAAGTTGAAATACTTATGGTATAATGACAGCTACATAAAATATGTACAGTGCCTATAGTACTTTCGTTGTAGACCACTAAAAATGACAATAGGTGCACAATGTGTGCACTGCACATCATTAATAGTATTAGGCGTCATACTCGTTTATTATCATTTATAATATGCACGTGAATCATTTAGTAAGATTTTTTCATCATAAACGTACAACTAGATCTGAATATTTTCCGAAGCTTCACCAACGTGATTAATTTATTATCGTACTTTTCATAGGCGGCACTTGGCTCATATTATAGGGTGGGCAAAAATTAATCATAATTTGCTGACCCATATAAAAATTTTCTCATATTCAACTTATCTAATATATTCCACCTAAATTTTATTTATTATCTCAATAATAACAGATAACATTTCACACTCCTATACTTTTATAATTTATATTTAAATAATTTCCAGGTCAAGTGCCACTAATGTGTGGTTTCTTATTCTTATTTTCATTGTATTTTTGTTCTATCACCACATACACTAAGGGCCGTTCTTACAATATTTGGTTAGTGCCTGATAACGCTAACCGGAAGAATTTACCATGTGTTAACCGACAGAATTCTACCGGTTAGTCTTAACCGACACTTAATCGGACATTGTGTGAACGGCGCCCTAATTGTGCTAAATGAAATTACGTATACTATTTACTGAAACGAAAGGATTTTTTTCGTTCAAAATCTCACTATTAATCTTATTCCGTAAAATATGAATAATAAATTATAACTATAATTTATATTTAGATCGAAATTATTAATAAACAGATGGTAATGGTCGGAAAAGTGTGAAATTCCATTTAAAATTAATTAGTACCTATCCACGGATCCTAGTACTAGCACTAACATTTGACTCGATTACGTCTTTGGATGTAAAACTATATTTATATATCCTAATAATAATTAATATACCGTAAAGATATATTTCGAATTTTTATCGAGATTTTGTTGCTCGTACTAATGTTCCATTAGCACGAAGCTTGTGTTTTGATGGAAATGTTTTGATGCGTGACGAATCCTGTGAAAATAACAAGTACGACCAACATAACCGCGTACATGTATAAATGACGATGACATAATAGAATTTCTAAGACAGTAGACTGTTGCAGGTGAGTTTACATACTACTTATTATTATTTACGAGTAATATTCGATGCTCGTTATATTTTCAATTGAAATTTTAATTGCTCATTAAAATTCGAAATAATTTGCGTGTCCGCGCGCGTGTGTTCATGTGTGTTTGTGTTTTTGAACCCTCCACGGATGGAGAACGTAAACTTCTAACTAGCTTTAGTGGACTACACTCATACTGTTTTGTGTGTTGTGTTGAAAGGAGTAACTACTCGCGATGGGTTATACATTTTCGGAGTGTTACACTGTTGCGCCCTTACAGTCCAGTGGTTTTATCTGGGTTCAATTTTACCGAGAAAATGTTCGTTTGAAAAGCGTTGCACACCAAAAAGCATGTAAAATTATCGTTAACATTAATTTATTACCATTCAATAACAATAAAATCACGTGGAAAGGGAAGCATGAGTGGTGCGTGGCTACACGTTCTATGTTAATTATGTTTAAAAAAGTTACAAAAATGAGTACATTTGCGAATTTCTCGTTGATCGATTTTAATTTTTAAAATACAAATTGATCAATAATTTTAAATTACTTTTTATTCGTTATAAACATAAGTATTGCTATCTATGTATGTGCGACAACTAGGTATACTTTTTCCCTTTTTTTTTTTTACCAGTTCATCAATAACTTATTCGGTCATTATTATGTTGTTTTTATTTGTGAATAACATCGCTAGACCGTTCAGTCTTCCTTTTAAACAAAACAATATTACAACATTAAAACCACATGATATAAATTAATGTTTTTTTTTTTTTGTGTCTTCGAACCAAGTTATTTACTTTTGAACCTTTTTTTCTTCTGGGGGAAGAGTGCCGGGACCCGGGAACACCCCCTCCTCCGAAATGACGCTATTGTATATATTGTATATTGTATGTATCATACATATATCAATAAGTGACAGCAAAACAAAATAATTTTTCATACAGAGCTTGCCGTCGATTAAACAGCGAAAAAAAAATTTAACGATATTAAGAATTTTTACACTAATATTTATAATATTTATTAATGCAATATTACATTGGATTACAGTGGTGCCTTGGTATGGCAGGGGGCCCCATAATGGATCAAAATCTGACCCAAAATGTCCCCATTGCTCCCCTCGAATACGGCATGTGTGTGTTCGCAGCGAGCACAGCACGTGATGGGAATGATCATCATGATTGCGATCGGTCGTCCGACGCGAGATTTGGTTTCGCGCTAGACCGGTCGTCGTCGTCGTCGATCGATCAATCACGCGCAAACAACTGCCGATTTCGCGTATGCGTTATACGTCATAATGCATACTCGTGGATACACTGTAATTATGCTAATGCGCGATCGTGTTTATCGTACAGTATTGCGTTCTCTCCCGGTGACAAAGGATCGCGCGCGCTTAACTTGCGGCCAACGACCGGACACAAACACGTCCGTACCGGATTTCGTCGGGCTCATTCGATAACGCGATTACGATTCCGATGTACATTACAATGATTCGCCGATGATAGTTCCGGTCATGCGTTTGCACTAATTGATTTGCGCAAACGTGCGACGCGATTACACGTTGAATTGAACGGATGAGGTAGCGGTTGTGCAAGTAGTCAAAGGGTGCTGCGCGTTTACTGCGATTCGTCACGTTTGTTCTACGGAAACGAAGTAGAATCTCTGTTCAACGAACTTGACTGACGGTTTTTTCGAAAAACAATAAAATAATAAAAGTTCACTAGGTTAAAAACGAAGTACAAAAATCTCTCTGGAAAGTATTGAAGACTCGTTTCTCTTAAAAACGCAACGTATGCGAATAATGGGTAACAATACGTACAGTAGTAAACTGAAAAAATAAAGTAAAGCATGTTCTACCTAACTGAAATATTGTTCAGTTATAGATCATAGTAAATAATATGAAAAACACTACGTTAAAATTGGACATTGATACTTTAACGGTGCGACGCGGTCCTTAGCTGTATTACAATCGCTTATCGATTGTACTGTATACATTCATATACCCTTTTGTTATGCAAATCTAAATTTTTTTAACATTTGAATAATAACGAGTCTTTAACTATTGTAATCTATATCTTTTTCAGTAATAATTTTTTACAGGTAATACGATAATTTATTTTAATTTTTAGGGGGATTGAATATAAAAAGTTAGGGAATCTCCGAATCATTGGTAAGCATTAAAATTATGAGGTCTGCCTGCAATTGTGACTCGTTAAATTTTTTTACATAAGACTATTATGTGTAAATGTACTCAATAATTTATAATAGTTAAAAATGTATTCAAAAATCTAGTTATATAAACAAAGCTCAAATATCACTCTGTCACTGTCTTGATATAGTATACAATTGTCAAAACTACCAATTCTAAACGATTACTAATCGATTCATTGGAAAATTTAAGAATATATACTTATTACTATATACAAGTGTGTTAGGAAGAAGATTTTTTCAAACATTTTATTTTTAAGGGTATTTTTGGGCCTTGGACTGAATGTACATATTTTTTCACATTTCGGTTTTTTAGCAAATATTTTCGCTTTTTTTTCATGTTTTATTTTAATAACTACTAAATGAGGTATAAGTAAATTAATACATTTTTAGCAAATAAAAATAAACATCAAGCGTATATACGATGCTAGTAATAATAATATAAAACTAATTTGGCAAGTAGACATTTTTTCGGTTGAAAAATAAATTTACTTATGAAATTTCATAGTTCCATAGAAAAATTCACTATGTAAGGTTACTGTACATATTCCGTCGATTTCAAGTTTACTAAATAGATGTTCGATTACCTAAAACTATGGTTGTAAATTATAATTAAACATTAAAACTTAGAACTAATAATATCATTACTTGTAATGTCATGCTAAACCGAGAACAAAGTGACTACATCGACACGAAGCTCAAAACGCTTCCGTCGGTGAAAATCACTATATTACCTGTATTTATATTACATTATTAATTATCTGCACCGACGACGTATTAATAACACGTTAATCATAATGTGTCTAACGAATATCGTCGGCGTTAGCTATCAATATTCGAGAAACGTAATATAATGATTTCCAAAAGATTGTGCATACTTATAGTTTTCGACCTTACTCCATTGCAGCCTTCGAAAAATAACACAATAATTTGACGTCCCACGCGACCAATCGGGATAATAATATTGTGTTGAAATACAATTTTTCATTATCATCGTTCGTTTTATGGTGAATTTCAATAATGAATTTCAATATTTAAATCATCGATACAACCGTGTCTGCACAAAACGAAAGTTATATTGCACACTCGACCGTGTTCTTTGTGAAATTCGAAAAACCAGTGTTACAGCAATATCTTTTACCCGTTAAACGGTCGTGAACACATCGGCGAACGGTTCATGCGCGTGTTTAAACAACACTATTCAAGGACCTCGTGATGCGCCACCATATAATATACTTTTCGGACAAAACAAATAAGATTCAAAAATCAATCGACTCCATTATAGTATTAAGAAAGGATTTTTATCGCCTTATTTCCACGCTCGGACACGTTTACCTGCGTATGAAAATCTTTTATAAACTCGATTAGATTAACATTTTTTTTATTCATTTAACAAGTAATATTCTGAATATTTTAGATTTTTTTTAAAAAAATTAACATTTTTGAATTATGTTTTTTTTCTCATGCCACCTGTTGAATTTAAAATTTAAAATTGGACTCTGTAAGTACTTTAAGTTGATGTTTTTTTTTTTTAGTTTTAACAATAATTCTTTCTTACTTATTTTTTTATAAATAAATATTTATTTTATTTTATTATTTTACAAAACTACTGCTGTTATTTTACATTACACTCTAGACATTGTAGTATAATAATTAAGTGTGATGGTTAGATTTGTTTAAATAATATTTTTTAACAGAATAGGAATTATTCCAACATAGTCACTTTGCTATATCAAACAATTCTCTTAAAAGTATATGATTAAATTTAGTAAATCGCTTATTTTTTTTTTTTTTTTTTTGTGTTATCATAAGAAGAAGATTTTTTACAATGATTTGTTTTATTTTATCAAACCGGTAGCAACCATACAATTTTATTGGGGGGTATTTTTTTTATTTATTTTTTGATCGGTAGGTACATTGGATATAGTAGGATATATAGTTAAAATAGGAATAGTTATGTATCTAAAATTGTGAGTCACCAATTGTTTGTAATTGTTTTAAATATTTTAAATATGAAGATTACTGACAAAAGTAACAAAGAGGTCAGCTAATTATGTTATTTGAGTATATTAATTTAATTCTAAATATTTTTTTTGTTTTTTTGATTTTCTTTGAGTATTTAAGATTAAATATAAGTGAACTTTAACGGTTTTTAACTATACTTTTACACTTCATAAAATGTTCACTGATTTATGATAAAAAAAATACTGTACCTGAATATAATGATAGAATAAAAAAGTTTTGAATTATTTTTTTATGGTATTCATTATGAAATCCACTTATGATTTGTCAATATACCTACAGGAATACGTTGGTGATGATGATTATCAATAAATAGGCAATATTTCATATCACGTATTCTCGTTTGTAATAATAATTTTGATTTACTTTTGTAATAAAATAAAAAACGTTATACTAATACATGTTTTATTGTTATAACGAATATATATTTTGGTTGATTGGATTGGAAAGGTAGAAAATCTAGATTTTGATGTAACAATATAAAATAATAAATTAAAAATATTCTTTGTTGTATTGGACTTTAACTATGTCTCTCTCTCTCTCTTTATCTGTATAAAAGTATTAGAATGAAGATTAAAGTACTCGAAAGTTATATTTGCATTTATATAATAATTTTCCACAGAAATCCAAAAATAATACCTCAACGTCGATCCGGCCATCAGTAACTTAAAAAGTAATTTAACTTTTCCACATTTAATCCGGAGTATACAATTGGAATATACCCTGAAGACAAAGAGTCCGAAACGTTAGAACGCTATCGAAGACGTGGTTGTATCTGAAAAAGAAAATAATTTTAGTTTTGTCACCAATATTCAATTTTAATACTATATTATGATAAATGTTATGATTAATATTAATTAGAAGAATAGAATTTTCAAAATTGAGTATAATTTATAATAGTTATAACTGCAGTAGTAAACTATAATTGGTTAATATGCACATATTCTGTGATTAACAAAATAATTTACTAAAACAAATTTTTTTCAGCTTTTCGTGTTGGGAAATTCGTGTGTTAGTGATTAATTCGTTGTGCTTCGGACGGCCGTACAAATATTAGCTGCATGCGTAGACACGTCGGTTACTAACACGAGTACATGGTCGTTTGGAGCACACAATCTATGTGTGCACCGGACATATCTTTAACGTTCCGTGAATCGCGTCGATCACGGAAACAATATTTTGTATTTATGCTTCATAAACAAGCTACTTCATAAGCTACTTTTTTCTAAATTATTTTTATTTTACCGCGACGAAAAGCTTGCAGAGCAAAATGAAAATTGAATTCTGATAGGTACGTTATGAGTACCTGTGACAAGAGTAATATTTTTTACACACCTATATAGGTATCTTGCAAATTTTTTGTGTACTACCTTATGTGAACCTCACTGGTTGTAGATGACCATTAGCATTTGAATCAAATGTTTTAGCGGCATTGCGTTGCACATCCGTATTAAAATACGTGCGGTAGAAAAAAAAAGTACAGGTTAAAAATATAAGAAAATAAATTATGTGACTCTTCGCGTGGTTGAAATAGCATGCTATGTAAAAAGGGTTATGTAAGGGTAGATGGTTTTCGTAGATAAACGATAGTGTCACACGATGGTTTTAAACTACGTTCGAGTTTACATCGCCGTTCTCACACGTCTTATTATTCGATGGATAACATTTTTTAACATTTTTTTTTTTTTTTTTTAATAGTTTTCTTATTTCGACAATCTATTACAATAAATCACAGCAAGCAGAATTTATAAACAGTAAATAAAAGTAAGAACAGATTAAAGAAAACTTCCAGCAGTATACTTCGTCGGGATAATAGTAAATTATTTATTCAATTATACGTTTTAACATTGTTTTCTTCTCCGTTCATACGAATAGGTCACGACAACACTGCAATTTCAGTTTCTTGAATATTGCCTAGAATTTTCGTAGATAACGGTTGAACAATAAGTGGATCGATATTTAGTCGGGTATAAAACGCTTGTAATTTAGTTGGGCTAACGCAGTGATGGTATCCCTAGATCGAAATAGAGGGATTATTTATCGAAATATAATATAAAATACGGTTTTTATTGGAAATGTTTGCTGTGGCAAAGAGCTGATTGGAGATAGAACTTTCAACATTAAAAATGCAGTAATATTCGTCCAGAGTACTAGGAGTACTGATAAATATCAACGGTTCGAGTGTACCGTCGAATGAGCGGACGTCGAGTCGTACACGGATAGTGACCCTACAGACAAAAGGAGAATGTGACGGCCAGGACGCATTGAAGACGCGACTCGAAGATTATTATAATTATTAGAACGCAGCTCTACAAGTACGGGCATTGGGTTACGGCGACGACCACTAACCCTATGGACCATCGTCCATGGATGGTGTACGTATTACGTCACATGCATATTAAGTAGCTGTGCGCCCCATACATTTCCACATTTCCAACGAATTCCTCCAACCGAATCGTTGGCATTGTTTATGCGAGTTTCCTGACGCGAAAATTATTGTTCAGGGAGATACCTATGGGCGACCCTACTGCAAAATGCGCCGTGCACGTAAATAATGTACGGAAGGGTAGCAAATCAGGTTTGTTGACGACGACAGAATTCACGCTGTGCTCGCACAGTCCCAGTTTGGCAGAATAGTTTAAGTTTTTTTTCCGATACTTACGAGACCGTCGCTGTCGTTCTCATAACACACAACAAAGACATTGATGGTGTACATGGTCCGATTGACAAGCGCCGAACTGATAGATTTCGCAGATATGAGTTGATAAATATAACTTCATGTGAATTGATGTGAGTATAACTTCTAAGTTTCACGTGAATTGATCGATCCATTTTCAAACGGGATGCATTTTTTTTTTTTTTCAAATTAATTGGTTGAAAAGTTTGAGTGAATGAGTGGTTGGATAATAATTTTAGATTTCGCTTCACAAAAAAAATTCAATTTCAGCGCCACCGAAGCTGAGTGTTGGGCATGTGCATCCACAGACATGCAGTACTGCAGGCTTAGCCACGAAATACGATTGAACGATCCCGATTGGTATATAAATTATAACAAAAAAAAAAAAAAAAAAAAAAATGCAACTCGTTAAAGTTGCATAGTTTTTAAGATTTACTAAAATCTGAATAAAAGTAACTTGCCACAAAAATAATATATATTTTCAATGTAAGTATGACCTTACAAGACATCTCTATTTTACAGCTAAATTATGGGCCATGACAGATTAAGGCGTCTCGGAGGGAGATCACACAGAGTACAGGAAATGACCTGGACATTTTTGAAGTAACAGTTAAAATTACTAATGCAATACACTACGCATAGTCTCTACGGTCTTCGTTGGGAATTTGGTTAAAACTTACGTTACGTCTAATATATATTTCATTTGATATTGGTCATTTGTGTTCGTCGTTCCCCAGGCAGCTTCGCGCTATTGGGGAAAATGTAATCACGCCGCTGTAGTATGTTTGAACGATTATACCCATATATCGAACGCTGTAACGTGGGCATTTTTCAAAAAATCGGAGACTTAGCATTTGGAACGGAAAATTGTAAAACTAAATGTTCTTCGGAGGAAAATAATCTAATATTTTTATTCAATCATTACGTGTATTGCGTACTTATTTATTTAGTCATTAACGTTATTACGATCACGATTTTTGATTCATATCAATAAGAAAATTAAAACGAAAAATTATTATTACGAATAAAATATTTATTTACTTATTTATATTATACCGGTGCCTTATTCTAATATATACAATATGTATAGCGCAGTGTTTATAATAATATATTTTTTTAAATAATTGTAATATATATAATATATGACAATAATGCACGTACGAAATCCGACACCGAGAAAGAAGTTTTTCATTGTAAAACGTTTGCTCTTCGCATGAACGTATTTTATTAATACAGCTGGTTGTATATTAAATAAAGAAGAAAAGAAAATATGTAAATATGCGACACGGGATATGTAAATATGACTTCATATTTTTCCGTCGGTATGTAAAATAATCCACTGTATTGCAGTACTGCTGTACGGCTATCTCGTCATCTACAATATCGTTATTTTTTGTACTTAAATAATGTAAAATTTTTAAAAAAAAAATCTAATTGGCTACTATTTTTTCGTATCCTGCAAAGTATTTAATATTATAATATTATCTAGATAGTGTCATTGTTCAGAATTAAGTGTACATTGTAAGTTTCATTCTGTTTCAAGAAGGATAAGTGTAATACGTTATTAATTGTTTAGATTAATATTCTTATAGTATTCGTCTAACGGAAACGTAACGTCATGCGCCTCAACAAAACGCACCTTAAAAAGTGTACACATTTTATGGGTACTACTTGTTTTAATACTTATATACGTTTGTCGCTCCCCACTTCAAAAATAAAACACTTTTCACCTACAAATATATTATTATTATTATTTTAATTGTATCGGAATAATTAATAATACTACGTCAAATCTAGTCGCGACGAACGAGCGCATTGAATTCACAAAGCGCAAATATATTAGTCACGTTGGAAATCGATTTCACATCTTTATTGACGTCGTTATTGAAACATATGTTCAAGCACGTAGTATAAATAAAAATGTATATCGTTTGAATGTTTGCTTAGGAAAAAAAAAGGATCTTTTGAAATCCATTATATTTGATAATACACATACACAATGTATATTTAAATGTATACTTGTGATCATATTTGAATCTGTCGGTTAAACAAATCATTTGGTATTAACGAGTTAATTATTTGAAAAATATCGCATTTGAACGTGGATCAAATAGAGCGCAGGTTTACGATAAAAATATAATTTTGATAGCATTAATATGAAAATCGATGATTAAAATATGTACCCGAATACTATTAACGAGTAATATATCGATTCAAATGTGTCTATGGTCACATTCTATGTAATTTTACTAATATTGTTTTAACATATACTATTTGAAGACAGTCACACACTTATATCGAATTCGATTATTTTACGCAATGTTTTCTACTAGATTAAATATTCCGTTATTCGTTTTATAAATTTAAAATAACCCAATAGAGTAATTAAAATAAACTATGTTATGAATACATGTACTCTTATATTATTATATTCAAATTTTAAATTAAATTTAAAATGTTAAAATGCTTGAATAATTTTTATTTAGTAGAAAAACATATACAATTTCACAATGTTTTACTGATTACGAATTATTAATCATAATTAATATTAACACATAACCGTAGTTTTTTATTACATTTCATAGCAAAGTGAGGACAGTGGCAATTCCAAAACGATTTCCAGCGATTAAACAATCTATAATATTCGGCATGCTCCTACGAGGCAAGTAATATAAAAAAAATAATTAAATAAATAATTTGTTATAGAATTTTCATTATTGTGAAAATAATACAATATACTATACGTTGTATGGTATTTACATAATGCAAAGTTTAATATGTCTGTAAAGTTAAACATAATGATGATTATGACAGTGGAACTCGAGGTTAGTCGCTCAGGGAATGCGCTCGGCGTACATCCGTGTGTCCTGCATATCCGACTGTTGCAACGGTAAATAACATACGAGTATATATATATTTAATCAAAAGTTTGCTAACTAAAGTTGACGTGATGCAATCAATGGGTTGGCTAAAAAAATTATAGAGACCAACTGAATAATTTTTATTTTTTTACCCGATCATATATGTTCTATGCAACACCTTGATTTACAAGTTTTGATTACGTTTGTTAAACTAGGATTTTTTTACGTCACACAGCGTATGCGAACGTACTTATTCAAAACACACTCGTATCGAAGTTTTATTTTTGAATATTATAATATTGGTAATAGAATCAACTGTACCATCGTCTATAGCTGGGTCCAACAGTCAGAGCAGTAATAGAAAAAGTTTAACAAAACATTTGATTTGATTGTATTTCCGTTAGGTCGTTATGCCGTTCATTTAAAATGTATAATATACACGTGCAATCAGCATAAATGTAGAATGTTTTGTGCAAACAGACAAACAAATAACTCGCATTACGGTTTTAATAAAAAAAAGAAAAAGGTTCGTTTTTAGGTTAGTGTTTAGTTACCCAAGTCGAGATTACCGGCGGGAAGGTTCGAAATTCTAAAATTCATAATTAACTCCGAATTTACAGTCCGAAAAACCCCATAAAGAACGGCTATAAAATGGCACGGGTTTTAGCTAATTATTTTTGATTACTTTTCAATTGTTATCGTTATCGTCGTTTTGACGACTAGAATGTGTATTCACATCGAGGTATTCCCATCAAAATTCAATTTGAAAATTAGTCATAAACCAGAATTGGTTGCTGTTTACGATGCAATTTCGGTTTATTCTAGAGTTCTATATTAATGAAAATCATCATGATACCGCGTCTGTGGTATCAAAGAACTGTGGTATTATATATACTATAACTAATCATGTGTGTTTTTTTTCAGACCGACGGAAAGTTGATTGTTATTTATAACGAGAATTCGTGGTATTTTAGATACATAAAAGATTTCAGTCCAATATAACAATATTTCGTTTATATTTCAGAAACTTTTTCCCTTCAAAAATATTTCATAACGACTTTATATACTAAGAGACTATATATATCTATTCGGCCCGCTTAGTTTAACCAATAATACAACTTTTATATCCCGTTTTGATTAAGAAATTATAACTATAGGATACTAACTGCAGCTCATATATATATATAATGGAGAAAGAGAGAGAGAATTAGAATTTCTTTCACTTTTTGATGCACACAGGCTGACAAATATATATATTTTATAAAAAAAGATTTATTTTCACAATTTTTTTACGAAAACACCGTGTTATTACGCATATATACAGTATGCACTGTTACACATTTTTGTTTTGACCAGCTTCACAAAAAAGAAAAAATACCACCGGTTTTCGGAAATTATATTTGTTTCTCTAAATGTAAGACAGTCCGCAAGTATTGACATATCTACAATAAAATAATTTATTATAGATTTCGATGCGCGTGTGTACGAATGGTTGCAGTACGTGAAAACGAATTCTCTATTAATACTATGTACTTGTATAGGTACTACGATATCTACTAAGTCAGTAAACCCTCGATTGTTATTCTTCTAATCTTTATGGATTTAATTCCTACACACAAAGCGCCGGAAGAAGATATTTATTTCTTGTTCGGAGTATCAATACGGACTTCAGTACGGTACACGCAGAGGCGAGTATGGATTTCATAATATATTTTTGTACGTAATACGAGAAGTATGTATACGCGTGTCGGTTTTGCGGAATTTGTGTAGTTACTACATAGGACGACGACGATGGACTTTTAAAAGAATTTTTTTCACGGTAAATTCGGCCCGATTAATATCATATGCTCGTCGACTTGTCATCATGTTTCTTGTCTTAAATGATTTTTAAAACTTATTTTCGTGGATTTATTCGTAATGCGTATTGCCCAATATTATTCTAACCGTTGGTTTGACGTATACTACGAACGTAAAATCGAAAATGCCACGATTGAATACTGAAATGTTTGTGCTTCAGTCATATAGTCTCATGTTGTGGTAACGAAAATGTACAATTCGCGTTTTCCGTAAGCACCGCTACAATGAAATATTACACAGGTACATCGTGTTCGAATACGGAATGCCGTATCTACCATACTACTTCTCTCTTGGTCTACACGGAGTTCGGATGGTTTTATTTTATTAAATATAACGATGGAACGAGCCTAAAAGTTCGGAATAGAATAGTCGAACTGTAGTTGAGAATTCTACAGCCCATAATCTATGTTCCCCAGTGCATTATATTATGTTCCATTATGAAATTTATGGTAGCTCTTTGGCCATCGTGCGATGATGATGATGATGATGACAACGATGACGACGATGATGATAATAATAATAATAATAATGATAGACCGAACAGCTGTGCGTAGTATCGTTGTATACTACGTACATCGAACACGCGTTTAATACTAGAAAATATCGTTTTGGACATGCTTTGGACGCTGTGGTCACATGTCTCGAGAAGACGACTTTATGATATAATCTTTCGGACTCCACCCTTACCCATAGGAGTAACGAAATATTAAGTGTCCCTTGTCCCGACGTATGACAGTTATAAGCTCAGACAGGATGAGTGTGCGTTTGAGAGAGGTCAAGTTTTTGATAGGGAATGCCTTTCTCAAATTAATTAATAATGTTCACGAACGACTGATCATTTACTTAACGTACGAAGCGTCCCTTCAATAATTTTCTTTTCCGAAGGTCGATGTCCTTTTTAGAAAGATTACACAAGCAATATAATAATAATATATGTTTTCAAATTTTTCATGAGAAGTGTCATATGACATACAATGTTCTTAATTTTTTTACTATGTACAAAATCGATAGTTAATTGATTCTCTTAATTATGCAAGTACTTGGGATCGAATAAACATAAGGCATTACAACTAACTTTAATCATTTTCATTGAGGTAAAAGGTAAGGGTGGTAAGTCTGTATTTTGTTAACTCAATTGAATTTGATTCATTTAAACGTATATATATATATATATCAGAACCATAAATAAAAATCGATTACTACAAAAGACTATTAAAGATATATAAGTATATATATAATATAAAATATATCAGAAATCAGTGCTTAAGATACATTTAAAATTTAAAATTTTAGAAAGTTTTATTTTTTCACAGTACTTAATTAAAATACTTCTGAACCTATTTTGACATACTGAGTTCCTTATAAAGATTTTTACATTACACGTACAGAAAAATAGATATTATGCATTGCACTATGAATACCATAGTAAAAGTAATTAAGTAATTATTTTATTAACAATGAACAAATTGGATAGCAAAATTTTTAATCGCTGATCTAAGATCTAGGAAAGTATAACTGAAAGTATAGAAGACAAATTATAAAATATATCAAATGGTGTACATAAAACAAAAATAGAATTGGAGATTTAGCTTTATAAAGATTAAAAAAGTATATAAAAATACAGAGAACAGATGTGTCTCTAAATTAATTATTTGACTGTTATAAATTAATACATTACCTCTTCGATCCTTATCACAATTGTCAATTGAAATTGTTGTTTAGCGTCCGAAATACAGGATAAGGTAACCGATTATTACATTAGAAAAACAAAACTTTTTCTCTCTGGTTCACTCTTATTTTGCTTTATTTAATATTTCAAACACATATCAACATTCATATTTTAAGTCATTATAACAAATTTATAATTTAACTACAGTTAAATTTTACGATCATGTCTTTTGACGATCGGGACAGGACAAAAACTGCTGGAGCCAACAGGTGACGACTGGCCTCCTTATATCTACATTTTGTATATGTGCGCGTGTGTACGTGTGTGTGTGTGACATATATTGTCGTTTTATATTTTGTCCTATTCAATATTTACAACTTATTATTAAGCTAAATGGCTATCGATTATTATAATTGTTTTATTATACATTTTAAATTTAAAAAATATAATATGGTCTTTATGGATATAAAGATGGTCTATATGCACATCATTACATCCACTCTAGTTTTTTTGTGATCTGTTTTCGTATCAAAATGTGAACAAAACATATAAATTTAAATCATTTAGAATTACAATATAAAAGTTATAATTAACGATTGAAAAATTAGATACAAAATGTTAATAATATATATAAAGATTATGCGTTCATGCACATTAAAATAATATTACAACTCTATTTTTTATCTTTTTTTTTATGTGCACATTTATAAAATAATATAACTTGAGATGAATATATACGAGTATATAAAAAGTACAATAATAATATTACTTATATGTAAATGTTTTTAAAATAATAATGAACATGTATCATATCTAGGGATTATTTATATTTTTTTTTTTGATACATAGTGTGATGTGGTTATTATGTTCAGAATTTGTTATATTTCTTATATTTATGCATATGACTGTGTAGATAGATTTGAAATACTTCAACTTGTTTATATTGATAATTTTCTGATGTTTTGGTATAGGTTTTTTGTTTTTTGTTTTGAGTTTATAATTTATTTTATTTATTTTGACTTTGCTTTGTGAATTGTGAGTTTTGCTTGAAACCATTAGTGGTTGATTTTGTTGTTCTTGCTGTTATTGTTCTTGCTGTTATTGTTCTTGCCTTGTGTTGTGCTCAAATAAATAAGTGGTGCTTGTAAATATTCCTGTTATTAGTTTTATCCTTAAACCGAAAGTTATGAAAAGAGAAATATTAAGTCCTGTGTAAATGCATGTTAAAATTATTTAAATTATAAAAAAATATTTCTAATAAGGCGGATAAAAATTCACCATAGACGGTAAACCATTTTTTTTGTTGTTGTCTGTCATATTGCTAATGGTGTTTTCGTCAACCAATTAGTTTAGATTTAATTTGCGATCCACTATTTTGAAGCACATAGTTTTTCTTGTCAAATTTTTTTGGAATGCTTCTATTTCTTAGGATAGTATTAGACATTGTTGTCTACGGACTTTTGTACGTCTATGTCCATTGCATAGAAGGTTTAAGAGTCTTTGGTATTTTTGTTTCTCTATAATATTTTGTGGTGTGGTATATTATTCTCCGTCAAGTAAAAATACAGATGATATTAAATGATTACAATCTAATTCTATTTCGAATTTTTGTAAAGTTCTGGTTTTTGGTATCATGAAATATGATTGATTGTTGTAGATAACTGGTAATTTGTCAAACCATTTTGTGTTTTTTTATGAGATTTCGACTTCTATTAGCTTACATTTCAGAAGGAAGATTATTTCTCCAGCCTTTAATGCCATAAAGCCTGGTCCTTTGCCCATGAAGTTAATGAGCTTATTTAACTTATATTAATAACTAGGGCTCGGATTTATATGTATTTATTTAACCAAAGTATATATTTATACAAAAAAATATGTTCATAAATATGTGCTAAAAAATTTATAATATGTATTATCAAAAAAAAAAAATTATAATAATTCTTAATATAATGAAATGTAATAAAAAAAAAATATTTATCTAACTATCTAATTATCTTGGCAACAATTAATAATCATATGCATTTTTAAATTTTCGAATTCGAAAGATCGCCAATTATGTCGTAAAATTTATTTATATCGACTGAAAAATCTCTCTACTTTGACTGATGTTATAGGACAATACTGCATGTTGACTTTGTCTGAAGTAGAAAGTTCTACATCCAATGAAGCTTCAGATGAAATACCAGACAGAATACTTTTAATAGCTTTAATTTTTGCTAGACCGGAATTTTTTTGTAGAACATTTTTAACTTTAGCGTTTACAATATCGCCAATTGGTCCTTGAACTTTTTCAAGTCTTTTTACCGCTTCCTCTACTACACTTAAACTTTCTACTAAAGTTAAGTCTCGAGTTTCTAATTTCGTAATGGCATCAACCAAAAAATAATAATCAACAGAAATGTTTATTAATTCATTTTTTAAATCATTATTTTCTAAAAGAATTTAAGCTTTTTTCAATATACATTGAAGTAGTCACATCGAGTTCGGCAACAACATTTTTGATTTGTTGGAAGTTTTGGCAATAAAAATTAGCGGCATTCAACCAAGTGCCCCATCTAGTTACAATTGGTTGTGGAGGAAGGCTTAGATCTGGGTACATATTTTCGACACGGTTAGGAGCTTTTAGAAATATTTTTTTGACTGAAGATATTAACTCGTCAACTTTTGTACATTTTGATCTTATAGTTTCTCCTATTCGGTGAAATGCGTTCGCTAAACACGTTAAGCGGATCATTTTTGGGAAAAAAGCATTTAATGCTTTACCGGCTTTTACCATATATGGCGCGGCATCAGTTACAAATAATAATGCATTCTCGTGCATAACTATATCGGGACATAATATACTCATAGAATTATTGAAAAATCTTGCAACAGTTTGGTGGTTGCATTTATCTAATTGTTCACAGTTTAACAAAAAAGGCTGGGATTTACTGTCATTTAATTTTCCAATAATAATATTTGCAATAAATCTACCATCTACATCGGTTGTTTCATCGATTGATACCCATATGGGTCCATCACCAATTTAATTTCTAATAGACACAAGAGTTTCTTTGTAAATTGGTTGAATATAATTTTTTCTTAGAGTGCTTTCGTCGGGAATCGATTGTGCAGTATATTTTTCCAAGAATGATTTTAAATTAAAATTTTGAAGTTTTGCTAGCGGAATATCAGCTTTAATAAAAGCTTGACATAAATCGATGTTGAATGTATTAGAAACTGAGGAAGACGTAGATGACAAAAAATTTTGTTTGAATTTCAGCTTTCTACTTTTGTTCTCTTTGTGCTTATTAGTTTGTAAATGTTGTGTTACCTGAAATCGTTGTTCAATTGCTATCGATTTTTCACATACACATACTTTTCTGTCGTCGAAATTGTTCGAAAATTGTGTTTGATGTTTTTGTGTAAGTTTTTACTAATTCAATATTATCATTATTTTCTAGAGATTTTTGGATATATACTCGCTTGGAAGTGTATTATATATATACGTTGTTTATCAATTGTTTTAAGGGCAGTATATCATTAATGGCAATATAAATAGACGGTACTTTGTTTGATAGTTTAACTGTTCTTGTTCCGGGGATCCAAAGCGTGTTTTTATTTACATTATACAAAACGATTATTGGCTTATTATTATAATTTTTCTTTTGATAGATAATTACTGTTTTATTAGTAACATTGCAAACAAATATGTCGTGATTATAATAGTCAGCAATTGTGGTTAATTTGTCATTAGTTATCCAATAATTGGGCAGCTGTGTAATGTTCAATATTTGTAAGATATCGGTTTTAGAAGTAATTTTGTTTAATTTATTATCATTTAAAACATTACATATAGCATAAATGCCATAGTTTTCATCTCCTCCCACATTTTCTCCCGGATTATAATTTTCAATAATTGATTTTATTTTATTATTATCTTTTATATTAATATTTATATTACAATCGTCATTATTTTTTTTAATTTACTTATGTCACTCGTATTGTTATTATTACTTTCATAATTTTTAAGGTTATTAATGGGTCATTTTATTTTATCATTGAAACTCTCATTAATATTATTTAATTTTTCGATTTTTTTTAAAAAAATGGTATTGATCACGTATTAAATGTATGACTTTTTAATGTTCTTGGGTTTTCCAGTCATTAGTTTTATTTGTTTTGTCTTTACGACTAATGAGGAAATCAATATATTTAATTAGAAATTCTGTAAAACTTAACTGTTTGATAATTATTTAGTTAAATTGGTCGATACCTTAAGGTTTGGATAGGTTGTAGGGATAGTAATTTTGAAATCATGTAATTTTGGCATTGGTATTTTTTCTAAATTTTAAATAGTAAGTTTTATATCATCGTATTTAGGTTTATGAAAATATTCTATTTCCTATTTTTATTGGAATTGCGTCGTCTATGTAGAGTTTTAATTTATCAAGTGGAGAAATTGTCTTTCCAATTTTCATTTTTCATTAGAAAAGCTATTCCTTTGGATATTTTTAAATCTGCAGATATGCAATAAACAATTAAATAGTAAGAGTCTACAAGAAATAAGTAAGCTATCTCCTTTTTAATATTATTAATATTTATTTAGAGAGATTGGTATTTTAAGCCTATATTGTGATTGAATCATTCAATGCTAAAGTGTTATTATGAAAGTTGATAATAGCTTTATGGCTATTTATAAAATGATTTCCTATCATTCTATGGCATGTTAAATAATAATCGATTTTAAGTTTAATTACTGTAGAACCATAGACATTTAACGAATTATTGTTCGGTCCTGATAGAATAATATTTTCTTTAATTATCTATATTACAAGCGTGCGTCTAATGCAAAAAATATTGGTCCCTGTATCAATAGTTATTGGTACATATATATTGCTAAATTTACCACGAATAAATAGATGCTCAGAAATAGGATTGATTTTGTGAGTTATTGTTGGTTTTTAAACTGAAAATAAAGGATGTCTAACAGTGGGTGTCCGAATAACTGTTTAATCTATTTATCAGTTTTTTTGAATCGAAAATTTTCCACAAGTTTGTGCTGAATATCTTATTGACAATTAATCGGGTTATTTTTAAATCGACAACTTTATGTAGAATTTCTAAATCAAATTGTAATTAATATTTGAAATATTTTTATTTCTAAAATAGAAAAATTCCGTGGTATAATCTATCAGATTATCTTTTAAGCATATTTCACATTTTTTTATATTATTGTTTGGCGTAAAGTTAAGATTTTTTTTTTTAAATTATAGAACTTATTAGGATTATTATTTTGATTTTCAGGTTTTATAATGTTTTTATATCGTTTTTAAATTTATTGTTGTTTTCACTAAGCATATTTGTTATCTTGTTGAATTAATTTGAGATTTGATTTAATTTATGAGTGATTATGGCAGTTTTTATTTCAGAAGAAGATTGATTTATTTCACCCGTTACCATTAATTATACCATTTAATATTTTCTTACGTTGTCTTTAAACAATTTTCAAAATTAGTTATCCAATTTTCCAATATAACTAGTTATATTTGGTTTAAGATCGTTCATGTATATCTGGTTATTTCTTATTGGGTCATTTCAAACTCTATACGTCTACAAAGTGCGTAAATTTCATTAATATATGATATTGGTAATTCATCATCTAATTGCTTTCTTTTCTCGAGTAATCAAAAAAATATCTTTACGAGCAATGAGTAAGAATTTAATTCGAAGTTCTTTATCTAAATCAACCTATTTATTAAAATTTAGATTTTCGATGTTTTTATAAAAAATTAGTACTGGGCCCTTTAAGAACCCGTAACTGATATTTTTCTTGTTCAGTCCAAGCATTAATAGAAACTGCTCTTTAATATTTTTACTAAATATGTAATTGTATAACTTTTTTTTATCTTTATTTTTTTTTTACCTCGGGATTTTTAAATGTGTTAAGAGTTGCTTGAAGTGTTCCCTTACACTTTGTAATGATTAAAAAAGTTTATAAAAATACTGAAGATGGTTGCGTGTCTCTAAATTAATTACTTAACTGTATCATAAATTAATAAATTACCACTCCAATTCTCATAGAAATTTTCCTATTGACATTGTAATTGGTATCCGAAGTATAGGATAAAGTAGCAGATTACTTTAAAAAAATAAAACATTATCTCTTCGGCTCTCTATTATTATTTTTTATTTCATTTTTCAAAGACATATTAACATTCATATTTTATATTTTATAACAAACGTATAATTCAGCTACAGCTAACTTTTTCGATCACGTCTTTTGGCGATTGTGACATGAAAAAAATTGCTGGAGCCGAAAGGTGACAACTGGCCTCCTTATATCTAATGTTTGTGTTGGTGTGTTATATCTTATTATTGTATTTTTTCCTATTCGATATTTACAACTTATTCTTATGCTTAATGACTACCGATTATTATAATTTTTTTGTTTTACATTTTAAATTTAAAATAAGTACAATGACCTAAATGTACATATTTATACTTAAAACTTTTTAAGTTTGAAGACGAAAAAGACCTCTAGTCCACGTGGGATTGGTACCCATATCGTTATTTGACCATACATTTTTAACTCAAAGGTTTTTTTGATAATGTGTTAAATTGTTTAATTGAAAGTATATATAAGCAATTATACTGATCAATATTACCTTGACGATCATTTTTTCCAAGATAAAAATCCCAACATTCGTAAAAATATAAAACTCTGGCTCGTTTTTTACGTTTTACTTTTCGTCGAATTTTAAATATTTGGAATAAATTAATTACTCCTTAAGTCTCCAGAGTGTACGTACTCTCCTACGTTTCTGAACAGACTCATTTCTACTCTTCTCGATTTTTTTTCGCGCAAAAAACGACTGTTCTAATTAGAGGAAAAATTAACCGCGCGTGACAATTAGTCCTGTGTGATAATTAATTCGTTGCCATAACGCCGAGTGCCCGAATATGACCCGACCTTAGTAAATATTAAAACAACATACTTACTGTATCATTTCCCTGCCTATCGTAGTTGAAATAATCTCATTAACCATACTTAAAAAAGTAAAGTATACCCATACAAAAATGATATACCACTCAAATTTCCCGTTAGAAGTATAGTGAGCGTTATACAAAAAGTCCGTATGCATATAATATCTGCAGTACTCGGTACATAATTCATTTTACGAGTGTAAATCTTATTTTATAAATATAATATGTTTATTAATATAAAATGTGGTAAATCATGACGAATAATTATGTATGCGGACGAAATAAAAACGAACAATGTAAATCATAAGCTCGGAGCTCGTGTAAAAACACCCTTCGCTAGGCGTGAATAAACAGCAAGTTTATTTAGGATGAAATAGCAGCAAAGATTTAACTCGGCGCGCAGTGAGTGTTTTCATATGTTTTGGCTGATGTTCGAATATTGCTTCAAGTTTGGAACTTTATATCTAAGCAAACAAGGTTGGATAACTTGTACACATATAATATGCACGGATAAATTTTGAATACAAGCCTAGGCACACAAGACACTAACCTCGTGTGATTTATAAAATCGCACGAGACTTAATGTATAGTATGCAACTTAAATGTAAATAATATTTTATTGTACTTATATACGCAAAGAGCTACGAGCACTTGGAACCAGTGGCGTGATTTCTGTATTTCTAAAATAGGGTAGTCAGCATGTTCTTAATAAATTAAATTAGAGTTGGCCTCAACGGCTCATTTTACCAATGTACCAATTAACGTGATGAGAAGGAGGATGTCAAACCAGTCCAAAAAATATGATTTATAATGAAGGATCGAACTGAACTCAAAATTAAAGAAAATTGAATCGAACTGTTTACCATTTAGATGTGTTCGAAATCTGAACTTGAAAATATTCGTAATCAGACAATCTAAAATTAATTTTCTATATTTTATAGACTATAATAATTTAAATGTAAGTTTCATAATAGTATTGAATATTTTTTTTATATTATTAAATTGTCCACAATAAAATTTTAATAATTACAATACATTTATTAAAGGAAAACAATTATGAGTTATTTATTTATTATAATATAATTTATTTATTCATTTAAACATAAAAAATGTTAATGGATTGTTTCGGTTCAGAATTGTTCGTACAGGTTCGTAATACTTTGACAACTTTCGGTTCGAGTTCAGTTCGATACCGAGTAATCAGATTTGACCCAACACTAATGATTTATACATTGTACATAAGTACTCGTATAGAATACGTTTAATTTTTATAATCTACAACATGTCAATGGTTTTATAAGACACGTATTAATATTTTGATGATGTGCCGATTTTTGAATAGCTAAACCTTAGACTTTTGCAAATGTATAGCTTCTCCCCGGACAACGCCAATGATTGAATCAAATAATTTGAGCGCATACGAACATGATAAATAAATTAATCGAGTTATAATATTACGTAAACATTGGTATGATTTTTTTTTCTCCATACAAATTTAAGATTTTCCTTCGTACTTATAATAAGCGAAAGCATTTGTCGGACATGAGTAATATGTATTACACACAAGTAATTTTCGATGCGTTTTCATGTGTTGAAATATGATTGGTGTTGGTGAATATGTTGGTTTATTTAAATTTTCTCTTCTGTAAGTAACAATATCATTGATTTTTAACACTGGTATTTATAATCAATGATAAAGCATCTTTCGCCCGTGGCGGTCTTACGAGGAGAGAGGAGTAATGGGTGGATCACCCCCCTTGGCTTAAATTATATTTAACAAAATCCTGATAATATATTTATATTTTACATTTTTTTTTTATGACTATTATTTTTAAAGATTATATTCGATGTGAAAAACATTTCTTCCACCCCTCCCCCTTAGAATTTGTCAAGGACCGCCACTGCCTTACATGTTATATACTACAAATTTAAATTCTGCATTTTAATAAATAATGTTTTTACGGAAATCGTATTAAGATGGATTAAATTATACAGTTTAATGAAAATTAAATATTATTTAGAGAGTTCAAGCTTAGTTTTATACTGGATGTTTTTACGTCATTATAGAACACGCAGTGAATTCATTAGTTTTTTGGGGGCTATAGTAATTCTAGAGTTAGTACCCAGCCCCCCCCCCTCTTATTTGCATCGACGATAACAAATTTTTTTCCAGTAGAAATATACTAAAATGTTCATGTAACTACTTAATATATTAAAAATATCAAAAATGTAATGTAGGTAATATAATTTAAATGTTATTTGAGAAATTTGTCGTTTAAGTTTCAAAATTATTCTAAAATCATGAATAAATTCGGTAACGTTTATTATATATGATTTCAATAAAAATATGTTTTGATTATTTTATCAAGGAATATTTGTCAACATAGTTAATAAAACATACATTTTCGGTCAATTTAAAGACTTCATTATTATACACGGAAAAGATTAAATTATCAGGAGCTTTGATTTTTTTTACTTTTATATTTGACAAAGGTGTTCAATGTTTTCTAACCATAATATTAAAATTGAGATTATTTTTTTCATTTATTTGTATTCATGGATCATGGACATTCCCAGGATAAAAAATAATATAATGATATATCTATACGACCGAATTAAAATACATCATAATTTGTTACTATAAATATAGTATTTATATTTAAAAGATTCTATAACAAAAAAATGTTAAGAAATTTTATTCAAAAGTCATAAATGACTTACTACGTAGATAGATATAAAGTTAACTTCAAATTATGTTATAAATTATATTCAGTTGTGATTTATAATTGAAAATGTACCATTTATAAAAAAGGGTTTTATGTGTTATCGTCATAACAATTATTGTATAGTAAATTGATGTTTGATTTTACAATATTATAAACTTAATTATTTTCTACAAAAATGTCAATTGTCTCTATCAGAAAAAAATTGAAAATACGCCATTGCCCAGAGTAATCTAGGGCTTAAATTTCTCGCGTAAAATCACTATTTTTTCTTAAATCGCAATAATAAATATAATAGTTTATAATATAAATAGTTTATATCCAAAAAAAGTGTTCAATATATCTGATCTTTTTTCACATAATTCTTCTAATTACATTTTGATGACTCATCATATAATGTTCAAAATTCATATTGATTTTCGACCATAATATAAAATTATAACGACAAGCCAGTTCAGTTGATGGACATCATCCTCGAAGTAGCTTTGACGTAGTGATACCCTTCAACTAATAAATCTAATTGTAATTTTATTACGTTTTCCCATAGGAAATAAAGAAAAATAACTGTATGACCACGAAATTGGTGCATGTGATATTTAATAACTATATTAGTATACTCATCATCATAACTTATACTTTATGTCTAGTGAACATTTCCAAACCCAATGCTACGAAAAATAAAAAATAAACAACTATGTTAAAACGACTCTGTGAAATGTTAGAACACCCTTCAGAGGTTTGGCTATTAATAAGTTTTGTTGATGAATAAAAAAAAATCATTTTTATTTTACATTCGCATGATTTAAATAAGCCGACGGTAAAGTTAATATTTAAATAAGAACTATTTATTATTAACGACTTAATTAAAATTTTAGTCTACGAAATATTATTTATTTTTTATAAGCAAAATATTATGTATATTAATACCATCTGGTATACGATAATTACTACAGAAAGTAATTTTGATAACTATTGAGTGAAACAGCTAGCTCCTGGTAATATCATTAAACGGGTAGAAAATCAACTATTACTTCTGGCCCTACATATGAGTTTACCTGAAGTTGCTATAAAATACTTCACATGTTAAACTATCTTTTTGAAACTTTTCTAATCCGTAGTGCAACTACAATTACTTAGTCAGGTAATATTTTATAGTTTTAGTAATTTTTATAATCCATGTGTGCTATATTGATTGAATTGGAAATATATCCTTTAAATGTTAATCAAAATCAGGATTAAATCTATAAATGAGGTAATTTAAATGCTTTTTAGTTAATTCAAAATTGTAACCATGACTTTATGAAAAACAAATTGTACCTTAAACCCGATTACGTATTTTATTTGTATGCATAATTTACGTAATTCGTAAATATGTTAAATATGTTTAATTTTTAAATAACACAAATCCATTTAATTGTTATTTTGGTTCAACATAAATGCAAAATATTTTATAGTTGACATAAATGCAAATTTAAATTTTGTAACAGACCATTAATATTAATCTCTTAAAATCATAATTTTTAATTTTTACCGTTATAATTCATATGTACATTGGTATAATTTATTAGTTTAGTAATTCAAATAAAAGTAATGATTCACATAAATAAATATAAAGCATACACATGAAATTTACATTTATTACATCCGATGGCCTTGTTTTAATACGGAAATAAGAACTGTAATACAGTCGAATTGTCATTGATTATAATAAATAATTTTGCCTGATAATTTAAATATTTTTTTTTTTTTAAATTTATTTGTTAATAATATTATCGTATTATTAATTATATTGAAACACCGTATTCTAATAAATAATCGTTTTTCAGCATTTTTCTACGATTAACTAAAATATGGCGAAACGTCAACATCAAATTTGCTCATCGGTGACATGTTTTATCACGACATTTTTTTCATGATCTAGCTCGCTCTAAGTAAAATATATGAACTATATGTAGACTCAATATAATTCTACGCAATCAAAACCCCAACTCTATTTTTATTACGATCAAATTTAACGAACTAAGTGTAATAATATACAATTCTATCTTTAACTTCAATTAAACATGTATTTCATATACACTAGATAAAAAAATAAAACGCCGGTTATGGTCTATCGAATCGTCGCACGTGGTAAATATATGTTGTCTACACCTTATTGTTAAAAGGAAGATTCAAATTGTTGAAGATATTCTGCAAATATTGTATCTTTATTTGGACCGCTATCATTCCTCTCGAAGCTAATAATTAAGTCGAGGAGAATAACTGTTTGCTCAAATATTACAATATTTTTAGTAACACGCATTAAAACATTTTGTATTTGTTTGCTTTTTTTGTTAAAGAACAATTGGATCGATGAATTGATGTCATTGTCACTGTCATGTGCAGCGTACATAGGTATTAAATAGCGTACATATTCATTTAAACGTGCGTAAAAATACACGTATAATTCTTTATGCGTGGTCGGCTTTCCTGGAGTTGTTTCTGTACCCGGCGTGTTATCATTACGATCATCATGAAACGATAGGGTCTTTGGGTCCGGACACCGTGGCCGATTCTAAGTCAGGGACACTATAAGGAGTGTGGTGGTAAAAGGTACAGAGTGTACCTTGGAATTTATTTTTTTCTTTGTATGTCTGGTTCAAAAGTTATAATTACGTTGATGGCCGATTGTCTATGCGTAAAAATTATTTGTTACTAATAGTATAATTCACTTAACATATAAATGTGGGCGGGTCTATTTTCCTTCAAAAACAAGAAACTGTTTTCCTCCACAGTCTATTTTCCTTAAAAAAAAAAATTAATAAAATAAAATAAAATAAATCTTGACCATTTTCCTCCACTTTTCATTTTCCTCCAAAAAATAAAAAAATAAAATCGTCATTCGTTTTCGAATGATAAATTAAAAATAAAAGAACAAATTAATTATTTTAAGTATAATTATAATATAATGATACACCGTACGCGGTGGATGGCTAAAAAAAGAATAAATATAATAAACAAGTACGCGCGTCGATAAAGATGCATCAATCAATAAATAAAATAATAATAAAAAATTAGATTATAATAAGTTGGTGTTAATGCAACTAGACAATATGTAATATAAAATATATAAAATATAAAATATAGTAAAATCACAACAGTTTATAATATTATATTTTTTTTTATAATTATAGGACATTTCAGCAACAAATTAATACCTGTTCAAAAAAAATAAATATAACAAAATATTGGAGGATAATAGACATAATTTTAGTCAAAAATAATGTGGAGACAAATGAAAACCAGCCTTTTTTCTTGGACAGTGAAGGAAAACGGTATCTCGTTTTTGGAGGAAAATGACTACGGCCATTAATGTATTATACATATTATTAATATATTATTATGTATTTATTATTTGTATATGTTTATTATTGGTATGGACTATGCATGATAAAAAATATTTCCAACTTTCCGTATAGTGTTTTTTTTCGTTGATAGATATAAATGAAATAATAAAATATAGTATTATTATAGATTCGTATTTTAATTTTACCAGAAAAAACTATTAGGGGTAAACGATATTGAAGAAGATTGGACAAAAAAAAAATTAAAAAAAAAAAAAAGAAAAACATTTCACCACATACGTATGTGCCGTTACTGTTTATACGGGATCATTGCTGTACAATGTTAAACAAACTGTTATTATCCTATAAGACCTAAAATTAGCCATATGAATGACAAACTATGTATATTATTGTTTTTTATGATTGGTCTTTGACATGGTTCCACTACCGTTTAAATATGAATGTTCCGTTGTGGGTGGACGATAATGCGGCGACGACACTGTATAGCTGTGCGTAAAATTTAAATATATACGACGTCGTATAATCGTAAAATAAGTTAATTTGCGTACGCGACGGCAAAATGATAACTGCTATCCATAGAAGTCGTAACAGTGTCATAACAGAGCATGAGGCGATTTTTATCTCGACATTTTTGATTACATTTTTATTGAATATTTACGATGCATATCCGTAGTATGATTTAATTCAAAAAAGCTATGCACACCTATCAAAATAGGAAAAAAGAAAAAGATAAAAATAATTTACCGATACATAAAAAAAAAAAAAGATCATTTTTATTACGCTCCTAGTATACGTATTTCGTGCACGTAGGCGCGTCTGTTTTCATATTACGAGCAATAACGCGGATCATAATATTATGCTTACACGTATAATCCTTATGAAAAACTGTGTTTTAATGGAACAAGAATCGGTTCACCTGGGTATCCCGTGATAAGAAAAGCGAAAAACAGAAGCAGCTACGCACGGTTATCGTTATCACATTATCATAATAATAATTGTTATTATTACTATTATCATTATTGTTTAGGAGACACCTGCATTGTCATTTTTTATTTAAAACGTAACATTCGTCTCCGCGTGAAGCATCTAGAGCAGAGGTTCCCAAACTGTGGGTCGTGACCCAAAATTGGGTCGCAATTATACTTTTGGTGGATAGCGATATATTTTTATATTAAAAATAAATATATATTTTTTTTTTGTAAGCAACTGATTCACTAAAAAAAAATAGGTCATCCATTGATATTGTGGATCACCAAATTTTAAAAAATTCCAATATGGGTCGTATAATAAAAAGTTTGGGAACTTCTGATCTAGAGTGTTAATCTTACGAGCCACTACAACAAGAGTGGAGGGCGATTTGATATAATTGGATAGTAATTATTTTTAATTTTTACCTATTTAATAATTAGCTAAGATTTTGACAATGGGGGTTCTTCACCTACGGTTTGATATTTATGTTCTCATGTGCAATGTTGGATCTAAGGGGGAGAGGTGCAAGTGGGTATGCTTGCCCCAGTCGTCGTTGGTATAAGGGCACTTTCGAGTTTATGAAAAATAGAAAATGTCATGAGAATACCCTTTATTTCCAACCACGTAACGGCGCTGCATTTTTATTAGCACCGGGCGTCAATATATCCAGCATATAACCCAGCATTGCATTTGTGTACGGCGCACATAACTCGATGCATCTCGACTGACACGATCCGTAACAACATTTTATTATTTAACGTCACCGACTGTATAAACGTAATTATCCGCTGGCACATGACGAATATTGTATGATATCGATCGCGCACCGTATATTTTTATAAATCGTTTTTATCGTGCAAAGATGTGGTCATGAATTGAAATTTAGAACTACGAAAATTATTCGTAAATTGTTAATCGCACCTATGTAGACTACATTAAGTGCATTGTTACACAACCGAACCACCATGCAACGAAATTCTATTCCTTTCATAACGAATTAGTTTTAAAATGTAAATATTATATAAAATATATTTTAATCTATTACGAACAACACATTAGGGTAGAAAAGACGTAACGAATACGTATCGAATTATTATTATTATTATTATTTATTATAATAAATATTCTTAAGTACAATATAGCAGAGATAAGCAGTTAAAAGAAATTTTGTAGCCAATTTATAGAACTTTAAAATCTTGCAGGTCAAAGAAAGGAAAGTATAAAAAATGTATTATAATTTACAGTTTGCGTTTATTTTATATTATTTAATTTTACGGTTGAACCAATACAATAAATAAGTACTTAATACTTATAGCTGTGTTAGCTACGGTGATATGGACAAATATTATAGTTAGATATATAATGATTTAGCTGCAGTTCAATACTAGATAAGAATATAATATTAACA
>JASXSY010001943.1:0-41487 GCA_034509805.1 Sipha maydis | reverse complement strand
AACATATTTCTGGTAACCCAATTTTAATTTTGAAAAATAAATTGATTTTAGTAGCCTCCTTTTTCATATTTTATGACCATTTACTATTACTATTTTACTATTTAAAAATTACTATTATAAACAATAATAATAATTAATAAAATAATAAATATTTCAATAACTATTTTAAATTATTATTTTATTACTATTAATCATTAACTGACCCGGCGAACTTCATACAACCTAACAGCCAATGAATCTAGTAATACCTTTTAGCTAAACTTAATTTATGATTTTAATCAACGTAATAACAATTACTATAAAAAATGTATTAAGTTCAATAGTTCATTGGTATAATAAATATAAAATAAAGATTTAATCAAACTACAAGTATTATCAACTAAGGTCGGAGAGACATTTCCTTTGATGAAGCTATGTATTTTTCCGTGTGAGTTATACTTGGGTTAATTCTCTTCAATGAAGCACCTTAATTACAAACACATTCGACATTTCCGGTTATTGCAAATTCATCTCTTGTACAAAAAAAAAAAATGTGAGTATCGTTTTTGGAGGAAAAGATAGTCGGTATTGTAAATTATTTTCAGTAAAATAGACACGTTCACCATTTTCTAGGTGCACACTGAAGTGTGGTTCATTTGCATGAACTATCATAAAGTTTTTTCTGTTATTATAGTAACAACAAAACTACAACTACCTGTTCGAGCCTTATCAAGTGTACTGATGTTTTCCTTTTCTTTTTGTTTACGACAAAAGGTAGTTTATATTCTTCTCCAAGATCAAATCTATCTCTGTAATCAATTTCATTACAATTGGTCCAACCGTCCTTGAGTTATAAATGGTGTAAATAACCCGACTTCTTTTATTTATTACAAAGAAAGATTAGTCCTTTAAAGCGTAAATTTATTTTAATAAATAGAATATGTTTATGTAGTTTATAATATACCGTATTAGTTAAGTTGATGAAGAAGAAATTTAATAATTTAACTGCGTGTTCGAGTTCCGGTCCATGTGGATTCAAGGACCAGCCGACTTGGTATCTCATCCTGTTCGTTCTCTTTTCTACCAGCGTTCTAGGCACATTGGCGTCCCTTGGTAGTCATCCTAGTCTTGATATCGGTCATAATTTTTTCAAGCATAGTAAGGTACTTACTCGTGCTAAGATGGAAATATTTCAACTGATGTTGTGCACGTAATGATTGTTCCTCTCCCTCCCTGTGGTACAATACTGAATTCAATGTCTGAGCTCAACAGACTAAAAACAAATAAATTTTAGACTTGCGTATAATGCTGCAACTAGGAGGCACAAGGGATCCTTTAACACCACTGGGTTCAAATTTAGCGCCCCTTGTTTTTTTTTTTTTTTTTTGTGCAACCTATTTTAATTACAGTGAAATACAATCAATTTCGGCACCCCCAATATTTTGGTTCTAGTTGCGCTTATGAGCACCAGTAATAGTTTACCGTGTGCATAGCCATCATCAATTCGTGTTTTCAGTCTGTGCGCAGAGCAACGATAAAATGTATCGCAAGCACCATCTCGTAGGGGTGCGGAGGAAGAGCCTTGTATCACGTAAACATATCGTCCAACATCTTACAGCAACCATCAATTACTGCGAGTGTTTGGTTCGTGAACACCCCATCTACGTAATTTATACCGTAAATCGTGATGTTTATTCACATCGCGTCCCTGTGCAAGTATTATAATAGATATAATATCGCCGTAACGCGAGACTGCATAATTACACATTATCCGGTCCGTGCTGGTCGAAAAGGTAGACTAATACTTACCATAATCATAGGATTACCGTATGCCTACGCTTGCAGGCACAACGTAACACGTAGCGTCATTGGACAAATGGTAAACTATGCGTTTTCTTTCGAAACATGTCTTAGACAAATATTATAGCTCATGTGTACCTTTAATTTATAGGTACATGAATCAATAAATATTAAACTGTAATTTATAATTATACATGCGCAGTCTTCGTCGAGAAGGAACAGCAATTAACGCACCCGCACATCTCCAACGGTCATATGGTTGTAAATAAAAATACATGAAAAAATTGTATATTTCACTATTATCAAATTGTATGGATGTATAATTTATATGCTAAAGCAAGTGCATAATTGTTTTTAGCATACAACATTTTGCTAACATTATCCATTACTCAAGTTCAACATGAAAGAACATTTTTGAAATTAAAATACATTTTTAACAGATAAATAAGTAATTTAAGTCAAAAACAAATGGAAGAATTTATTATAATGTCGTGTGAAAAAGATTTATTATATTCTTTAAAAAATCTAGATATCATTGAATATATCGCGCAAAGCAGTGTAGTGACCTTATGAAACAATTACTAATTGGAAAAATTTAGTAATTTATGCAAATACATAACATTTTTAATAAAGGTCTGACAATTATATATATATTATAACTAAACTCTATTGTAATACGAATGTAAAATTGTTCAGCCCGGTCCGATTTGAAGAGCCAGTCCAACTCTGATCATACGATATTGCATTATATACAGTATTTGGAAAAAACATCATTCATGAACACACGTTCGCACGTTTACGTTCATATTTTGAGAACGACACTCGCTTTTTTCAAATAGAACGTGAACGTTGAACGACGATTATACTTTTAATGAATTTAAACAATCCTTGAGTCATTCAAAACTTCAATGTAAACGAGCCCCTTTTTCATGCACTGAAAGTGAACGAGTTTAATTTCAAGTTCCGAACACTGATTATATATTCCACAACGAGTTTGGATGGTAATATATTTTTTTAAGGTTTAAATATTAAACAATGAAATTTTTTTTTAATAGTTTTATAATGTGTTCTGTTGATAATAATTTTATCGATTTTGATTATATGCGTGGACATTTTTTTTTTTTTTTGTCGCCCAGTGGAAATTCCTTAAGATACTCACTGGTTTAGAGGAGCAGCTTGAATTTAATTTCTTAATTACTTTCTGTACTTTTTTTCACCTACGGCTTACTTAGTTTTAGACATTAATAATAAAGTTATTCAAAAAAAAACTAATTATCGTTTTATTGACACTCAGAAATTATTTTATACTTTTTATACTATATATTTAGTGGATTAGACAAGTTTAACTTAAATCCTATTAAGTAACAATAACTCATGGATGATCTTAGTAATCATTTAAATTAAAAAAAAATCATTTAATCACAAACATTATAAAAAAAGAAAAATTTTTATGTAAAAGTGAGTAAAATAAGGTAAAATAATCTTTTAATATAAATTATTAATTATATAATATTATAAATAACAAATAATTATTAATTATTTAATTATAATATGAATTTCAGACACTTCACTATTTCAATACAAACACAATATGTATATATTTAATTTTGATGTACATAAATATATTTATAATCAATTATTAAAATAATAAAATATTCGTCTTTACTCAAAATAGATACCTAGTTACTGCCAATAACCATAAAAACAATTATTATTATTATTAAATACAAATACTATAGTATTAATAGCACTAGGAAATGTATTCTCACTTTGTGATACTGAATTATAATTTATACGGTAGTTTCATCATAATATTGAAACAACCAGTAAGTATTAGTGCAAAGTAATTATGATATGAATAATTCAAAATACAATGCACAATATTTTTTATTTGAGACAACATACAAATGTGCAAATAAGTGTTATTTTTTTATGCAAATATTATAAAATATGCATGTACTTACAACAAAAATTATTAAGTTTTTATTATTTACAATGTTGTTTATTTAAGATTGTTTATTTTTAAGTTTTAATGTTTATAGAGGAATTTGATATTTTTTATTTGATTACAGTGAAAACTTTAAATTAAATTATTATAGGAAAAATAAATGATGAAGGTAGATTAAATAAAATTTTTTATTCAACACTACATAATAATATATTATAGTACATGTCAAGTCTAAAAAAACTTCTCATTTGTTTATTTACAATATATTAAAAAATTTAAGTATAGCATAATTTAAGACATTACAAATAAACCATATTGCTGCAGAAAAATATTTTTTTGGAACAAAATCTGATGTTAGTATAATATTAATATTGATTTATATTACCTAGTAAATTTTACTGATACATCTGATATTGATTACAGCCCATCAGATTGAAACATTTATTTTATATACATACGTATAATGTCAACAGGCTAAATTAAATTAAAAATTATAACATAGTGGTTATGATTAATATTTTATTTAATGACTCATATAATAATACTAAAAAACATTTGTAGTTAGGACGTTGGGAAAACATTTCAACAAAACAATTTTCTCTTCAAAATAATAATTTAAAGATCTGCCTGAACAATTAATATAAAATCAAGGTAATCTACCAGCCATATTTTTTACATGTTTAATAACATTATGTACAATATCAGTACTTGAAGCTGTACCATTCAAATCAACTGTGTGAATCAAGTCTTCTTCGAGAGTTTTGGCTATAGCTGTTCTAATAATCTGACAATGTACTTTGTGGCCCAAATGTTCCAACATATCAGCAGATGCACTTAACATGGCTACTGGATTAGCAGTATTTGTACCCGCGATAGATGAACCAGTGTTTCTGGTACCTGGCTCAAAAACTGCATAATGATCACCATAATTTCTTCCAGATATAAGGCCAGCACCACCCACAAGACCACATATAACATTAGACACAATTGATCCATACAGATTTGGCATAAGCATCACATCAAATTGGTGAGGATTAGACACCAGTTGCATACAACAATTATCAATAATCATATGTTCAAACTTGATGTCAGGATATTCAGTAGACATTTGTTTGCAAGTTTCTAAAAATAATCCATCAGATAATTTCATAATATTAGCTTTGTGAACTGCAGTGACTTTTTTGCGACCATTGTTCTTGGCTAATTCGAATGCATACCGAGCTAAACGTTGGGAATTTTCTTTTGTAATAATTTTCATAGATTCGACAACTCCATCAACGCTTTCATGTTCTAACATTGCATATTCACCTTCGGTATTTTGACGTATAACAATGACATTAACATTTTTGTGACGACTTGGCAAATTGTTATATGACTGAACGTTGATAACATTCACAAATAAATCAAGTTCATTACGAATGGCCACATTACGTGAAATGATACCCGTGTCGAGACTTCGTGTTTCAATATTACCTTTGATAGCTACTCCATTTCTACGTATAGACATAATGGCATATTGTAGGTCATCATTGTTGTCACTTTGTGGATCGATTTGAATAGTCTCGAAATCAACTGGTACACCTCCATGTTTGAAAACTTCTTTGACATAGCTCATCAATTCGGGTCCAATGCCTCCACCGGGTAACATAGTTACTGCGTTCCTGCCGCCATATCTATTGCCAAAAAAAAATAAAATGAAATAAAATAAAGATAAAACGAAATTGGATTAAATTTCACATCGTAAAATAAGTTAAATTATAAAACCAAGACTATCGGATAGTCCATATGAGGTGGTGTGTGCGTGTACACGATTTGATACAATATTATAATTTTACCTGGCTCTTGGCAATCCAACTTGTCTCCTGCTCTGTGGATGCTTGTGTTGGATATCGAAATTGACGGTGGACAGCGGGCGGATGGTGTGCGAGCCCGCTTTTTGCAGAGTACATTTCGTGAAAACGGCCAACATGCTGAATGATCGACCTTATGTTAACAGAATAAAAAAAACAGAAAGAAATAAAAATAACGACTGATAATCCAATATCGTCGGCTTACTCGAATATAAAGTTAAAATAAAAAAATAAGAGTTACAGAGACACAGAGGAGGTTTTAAAAAACATTCGTGCAGCATCCAGCTGTTTTACATTTCCGTCGCTGATAAAAACCGACTGATAACGACGACGCAATGATGATCGATTTCTTATCTGGCGATTTCACGACTTGCTGACTTGCCGACTTGCAGCAGAGATGTTGGGCCGCTAGATTACGCGGGAAAAAGAGAGACGCGTCACGCGTGAACTATAATCCTCGGTGAAATAGAATAATAATAACGATTTCGTACCGGGAACTAAAAGATATTGTTGCATTGTTGATCGATCGTAAGCAAGGATCACGATCTCGGTGGCACTATAAACGTATTATAGGTGGTACATTGTAATCGTTAATGTCATGATAACCATTTGAGTTGTTCGGAAGGTTTTTAAAAAGGATTTAAAAAAATGTTTGTCTCAATATTATTTTCTCATTATGCGTCATGGGTAATTCTTTCAGAACTAAAATAGGAACTGTAAAGATAAAACAAAATATTTGAATGTGATGAGATCAATAAATGTAACCCTGATAAATAACCTACGAAGTGACTTTATTTTCAGGGAGGAGAGGTTATATATTTGAAAAAAATTAAATTTCCGAAGATAGTTTGATGGGAAGAATGGGGTAAGGTTACGTTAGATTTGTAAATAAAATCTTTAAATTGTTTAACTATTATTTATACGTACCTAATGCATATTGGAAAATTATTTTGACTCATATTAAATATTTATTTCGGAGGGAGGGGAGTGACAACGATCAATGGTAGTAATAAACAAAATTTTCAATAACACTTTTGCGGCAGAAGACACCGACTTTTGCGCGATCCATCACAAGGAATGCGTCATCTCCAGCAAATGTCTTAAGGTTATCGCCTAATTCTGACAGATATAATTCTCTAAAAAAGATTGATAAATCATGCGTAGGTAAGGTAAATATCATTTTATAATGATTAGGATTAGACAATAATTGAAACGCATTAGCACTTGTTATTTCGTCCTTAGAAAAAAGTATTCATTTTAGGATTGATAATTTATCATTATAAAATTAATGCATTACAATTATATATTTTTATCAACAATAGGTACATAATTTTTGATTGGCGACACGCCATTTTTCAAAGGTACTTGGTTGGTGATTTTTTAATATCCGTTCGCATTAATAATTAAGTACAAATAGCATCTACTGTTAAAATAACCAATGATAATTTTTCGTATTTAACTGATTTAATAACTATTTATATATTTTTAGTGGGGTAATTGCACAGATAAACTACATAATATGATAAAAATTATAGTACAAACAAAAATTAACAATATCAATAATTATTATAAAAATTATTATAAATTAATTAATAATTATTACAATTTTCATTCTTTTATTCTAACATAATAATTATTAAAACGTTGTCATTGGGATATAATTTGTATAGGTACATATGTATTTTTGAATTATGTTTCCATATTTTCTGTTTTATTTCTTATCATTAAAAATACCCAAATGTATTATTGCCAACTTCACGCACGTGGTCCCTTATCTTAAGTGTACCCTTAACGTCATATACTAATTTAAGTACAAATATGAAATGTAGTTAATAGTTTATAAAAAAATATGAAATAAATGAAGTATTGTTTGTTTTCTTACTTACTGTCTTACTTACATTAGACTTCAGAACACCTGTTAAATGTCGTTTTCAATAGATACTTCAATGCATCGTCCATTGGTTGGGTTTTGATTACGCAAGCTAAATTTTAACTTGATTGATTAAATCATTATGTTCTTAAATCACATTTATTTTATTTGCTTGTGCTTTTTGTCAGCTTTTAGCGAACTTGGTAAGTTGTTTTCCCTATTCAACCTTGATTATTACTATATAATATACACACATGGTAATTTGTTGCAGAATCTACGGATGTTGTCATCACAATTTTGAGTCAACAAAATGATTACAGTGCTGACCAAGCACTCAGCTTGAAGAAAAATATTTTAAAGCAAACAAAATCTATTAAAGTTAGTGTACATATTATTTATTATATTTAGTAACTTGCTTTAATGAACTTGTTTAACTTGCTTGTTACTAATATTTTCTATTTAAAAAAGTTCCATTTAATTATTTGTATTAAACAAAATGTACTAAATATTTGAATATTAATGATTGCATTTATATATATATATATTAGTATGCATATGTTGATAATTGAGTGATAATTTATTTGTAATAAAACTTTGCTGTTGTCTAAGTTGATGTTTAACTTTTATTCAAGTTTTTAATAATTTACATAAAAATAAATGGACCTTATAAAAATAGCTAGCAAATATTTATTACATTTATTTTATTTCAATTATAATTTGATTTATTTTAACTGTAAAAACAGTCAATTGGTAATATTTAAAATAAAATATAGGTAATTATATTCGTTATTAATTTGAAATTTTATAATATATATTTTCATGAAGTACTAACTTTTCAATATTAACCTTTTAGAATACACATTTTGGTGGAGTATACATGCTCCATGAACAATTTCCTGGACCAGGGAGTTGGACAATTATACCAATAATAAAATTGTAATAAAATATTTATATGAAGTTGTTTACAATTCTTAACTAGTATTCTCTAATATTTATTTTAGATTGTACGAAAATAATAAAAACTCAAAGTGGTTTTTGTTTTGTGAAGAAAATGCTTTTGTGAATTATAAAAATTTACTTATGTTTTTGGAGAATAAAAACTCTAATGAAGTGAGTATAAAGTTGTATGAATTATCAAACTTATAAAATTGATATGAAAAATATCAGGCCTAATGCAATGAATAGTTGATGAAATATTTTAATTACTTATGCAATATTAAATTTATGTGATTTACATCAATTGATCTATTCATCATTGAAATTATGATTTACTTTAGTTGAGTTTGTAGATAATGATAGCTTATTATTATAGTTTAATTTCTTATGTAAAAATATGTATTGATTTTTTTTTATTAGTTTTCATAAGAATATGACAATGTATTTTATTTACATTTTTAACTGTGTGGAATTTAGTCTATTTGGATGGGATATGGTGTGAAAGATAAACATCCTACAATCATTCATCATTATGCATTTGAAGAAGATGAAAACAAAAGGGTTACTTATCCGCTATTCGCCGCAGGATTTCTGATGTCTGTTGAATTATTAAAAAAGTCAGTATAAAACTGTTTATTTATTTATATTTATTTAGTTTATTTTTTTGAATTTTCATAGTATAGTTGATAAAAATATAGAAGGTATTGGCTCTGACTTTTCAATTGATGCATCCTATGAGTTGACATTAACAATCAATCATAAAATTCAACATCTACCTTTAAAATTTTGTTTGAAGTTATCCCCAGATTGTATTGTCCATCCTCTAGCTGAAAGAAGTGAATGTGTAAGTAGTACATGTATATATTATTAATTTCATTTTTTTATTTTTTATCAGTTTTTTTTTTTTCATAGACACATTATGGAAAGGTGACCAAAGATTCAATTTATTTTGCTGTTAAAACTTGCAGTAAATTCCATAATGATAGAATACCTGTATTGCAATCTACCTGGGGCCGAGATACTGTTCATATTGAATATTTCAGTGATAAACCTGGTATTTTATGTCTTTAAGTTTATTTTATATAAAATGTATTTACAAAAAAAAAAAAAAAATTCCTAGACAAAAGAATACCAACAACAGTATTAGATGTGCCAAACACTGAAAGAGGACATTGTTTAAAGACTTTGACAATTTTGAAATATTTATCTAAGAAACTTTTATCAAACAAAGCAGTGAAATGGATTGCACTAACTGATGATGATACTCTTTTGAGGTAGTTTTAGTTAATTTAATAATTTTTGAATGATTGTAAAAATTATTTTATTTTTTCTTAGTGTTCCTCGACTAGCATCTATATTAAGCTGCTGGAATGGTCAGCAAATTGCACTTGGGCAAAGATATGGTTATAATATTAGAGGAGATCAGTCTTTAGGTTATAACTATTTGACTGGTGGAGGAGGTATAATATTTAGTGTTGCTTTGGTTCAGAAATTGACTACCAATTGCCGATGTTATGCCCCTGATGCCCCCGATGATATGGTTATAGGCATGTGCTTACAGTCTTTGAATGCCACAGTGGTTCATTCTCCTGTCTTCCATCAAGTTGATTAACAATTAAATAAAGTATTAATGTTTGTTACACACATTTTTTTTATTTTATAGGCTAGACCACAAGATTATGCTGATGAATATTTGGAATCTTATCCAATGGTATCTTTTCATAAGCATTGGATGATTGATCCAATAGAAGTTTATCGTCATTGGCTGTACCAAGATTCTTCTTTTGGGCATGATGAACTTTGAGGTTTAAAATTAATAAATTCTTTAACGCAAAAAAAATTTAAAAAAAACACAATAATATTCTTGGTAATAAAAATTTATATAAATGTAAATAAAAATGTTAACATCCTTAATAATCAGACATTTGAATTTATCAGTATTTCTTCATTCATAAAATTATAGCTTTGATCGTACTGCTATCTCTGTCCACCAAGCTGGTCTTTCGAAAGTTGATTTATCTTCAAATAATACTTTTTTCAAATTATCATAAACCTAATACGAAATGTAATTAAAAACAACAAATAACTGTTAAATTTAAATATGATTAATTTAATAATTTTTTATACTTATAAATAATTTTTAGTAATTTATTTATTAAAGTTTAAATTTATTTATGTAGAAATATTGAAGTATTTTTTTTTTTTACAAATATTAAACTTACAGAATTTAATATTTATTTTATTTTGTTAATTTACCTTTCCATTTGAAGCACCTAATACAGAATTTAGTATAAAATCTGGAGGTACTATAGCATCAGCAAGTGTAACAGCCTCATCTTTAAGATCGGAACATAGTTCTATAATGGACCCTTTAACTATTACTGATGCCAATGGCCCTTTGGCATAACCACCTATTTAAATCAAATAAAAATTCTTACAATTGTATAAATATAATCTTCTTCTTCTTCTTTTGCCTCGCCTTCCTCCCAACTATTTGGGGTCGGCCACCCTTGTCCTACACCTCCACTTTACTTGGTCAATCACATCTCCTCTGTACACACCGACAGCCCTCATGTCATTCTCCAAAGTCTCCAACCATCTCTTTTTTGGTCTTCCTCTTCCTCTTTTCCCTTCAACATCCATCTTCATAACCACTCTTACTGCATTCGTTTCCTCTTGCCTCATCACATGCCCAAACCATCTCAGCCTATTTTCTCTCATCTTGTCCACAATTGGCGCTACACCAACACTACCTCTCATGTATTCATTCCTTATTTTATCTTCTCTTATCACTCCACTCAACCATCTAAGCATTCTCATTTCCGCGACACTCATACTTTGTTCTATTCTCCTGTTAACCGCCCAACACTCTGAACCATACAGCATAGTTGGTCTCTCAGAACCATATATATTATCATGAAAATAAAATATGTCAACATAATTTTTGTTGCATTTACGTATTATTTTACAATTCAGGCAGGTTAGTCGTAGGTAAGTAAACAATTTATTTTGCGCACCCTCCGTAAAAAATTCTGTATCCGCCCCTGAGTCATAGGCGTGCGCACGGGGTATGCAGGGTATGCGCCCGCATACCCTGCGGTCAGACATTTGGGGGCACATGGATTTGTTTTTAAATTCATTTCGGACGGTTTTCAATAATTTAAGGAAATATGGGTTTTATTTTTAGTGTAGGTAAGTATTTACTATATATATTTTCCTAGAAATGACAATGATGAACTTTACGATGTTTAAATATTGAAAATTTACCAGGAAAATTGATGACAATTCTATGCACTATACTGTTAATAGTAAAATTGAAGAAATTAGGTATTTTACTTTTTATCCAATGTTAGATGAAATAATTCGAAGAATTGATGAATGTTATTCACAAGAAACATTGAATTTAATTACATCTATGGGGAAAATTTTAAAACTTCAAACAGATGATGCAAACATTAATGTCAAAAGCATTTAATTTAAAAAATATTCATACAGAAATTAAACTACTTATAAATATACCGGAAATAGAATTCATATGCGGTTCATCTAATATTAATATTTCAAAATGGTTAGATTGGTTAGTAGATAGTGGACGTTCAGAAATTTTTTCAGATTTTAATAAATTCTTAAAATTGTTTGTTACAAGTTGCTCTTGTGAAAGAGCATTTTCAAAATTGACTATTATTAAATCAAAGTCGAGATCAGTGATGACCCAAAAGCGTCTAAATGCATTAATGCTGGTATTCATCGAACAACACATTGCTACTGAAATTGACCTAGAGAATTTGACCGAAGAATTTTAAGTCCTTATACTAGGAAAGAGAAAGATTGAATTATAACAATTATGTATAATGTAAATTTTCATTTAAATAAACATGTTTGTAAAAAAAAAAAACTTTTAATCAAAAAAAGATGAAAAACCTATTTATTTTTTTTCTAATATAAAGTAGTAACCATAAGTTTATAATACAATGTCATGCACATTCCTTTTAGGAGCATTTATATCTGTGGGGGGGCCCATTTTATCAGCCGCATACTCTGTGAACAAAGTCTGCGCACGCCTATGCCCTGAGTGATTATGAAAATGAACTTGAAGGGTAAAAAGGAAAAAGAAGATCAAAAAAAGATATGATTGGAAACGAATGAGAATGATGAGAGGGCTGTTGGTGTGTGCGTAGGGGACGCAGAGAACAAGACGAATGCAATTTTAGAACAGAGGTGGCCGACTTATACCGATTATACCGTTAATGATAGATAACAACTTTTGGGAAACCATGATTGAAAGTAAAAGTTATACTTTTAGAATATAAGGACAATATATATATATTTATATATATATACATATAGTGTACATTCGAACTACCTACACGCTGATTTGTATTCTTCAAAAATTGTTCACAATTTGTTGCATAAGCGAGTTGTCGTACATTAAAAAAATATATTAATGTATGCGCAAACGAGTCTCCACTGTTATAGTGATGTATTTATATACTAACAAAACTCCGTAGCCAATTGATTTAAAAGGAAAATGTGCCCATTTATTTTTTCTAAACCAGCAAATCTGGTTATCCATAACGTCTTCCAAGTATTGAATTAAAACTAAACCAAACATAATAATTTATTTTATTTTAATTCGTTGTATTTTTTGTTGTTAAAGATGTAGGAATGTTTGTTTTTATTGACAAACAAACTCATTTACCCCATCAAAAGCATAGCTTTTAGGGGTAGATAAATTTTAACATGTTATAATTTTAAATTTAATGCATTAAAATTAATTATATTAAATATCAATAAAAATAAATTATTAATGACATAGGTAGTTTATAGATCTATGTAAGGGTATGAAGTTATAAATACTTACTCATAATTATATTTATAAACTATGAAGTATTTAAATATTTGAATACTGGCTATTGAGTAAAGAATTATTTATTATTTAAATAATGCTCATTATCAGTGTCGGATCTAAGTCTCAAGAGAACGGGGTGCAAATACCAATTGCCTCTTAAAAAAAAAAAAATTGCTTAACATAAGGCTTATATATTTATTTAATTAATGTTGATGTATTAAAAAAAATTATATTTCAGTATCTTAATTAATAGGTAAATTTAAAAAAAAAAAAAATCAAAAATCTAACGAAAAAACAATTTTAAATCTCAAATTATAATTTTATAGGTCCCTTAGAGCTTGAGGCCTCTATGGATTCTACCCTCTGCAGTGGTGCCGAAGTTTTTAAAATGTGGTCGGGCAATTTCAAAACTTCGCGGCTTCAATATCTTAAATATTTTCAAAACACTATATATACATTTACTTATAACACAATTATGATGTGAGTATAATGTGGCCTACTAGCCACATTTTGACGTACCAGCCACATTTTGAATTACCAGCCATATTTTTCAAAAAAGAGGTCGGGCCACGGTCTGACCTTGACATGGACTTCGGCGCCACTAACCCTCTGTATCCTCACTAAATCCGGCACTGCTCATTATATTGAATTTATTGAATTATTTATTTATTATAATGAAAACTGTTTAATATTTATATTAATCCCAACAAACCTACTCCAGGAGCAAACAAAATCACTCTAGTAATTATGGTTTTTCCTATACCAATTACTGCAACAAACTGAAAAAGAAAATTAATAAGAAAAATAGAAATTTTTAATAATACTACATATGTATATATATATATATATATTTTTTAATTATTTTTTTTTTTTATTGGTATTGTTAACATTTGGATAATTTCGACATTATCCCTGCATATTTTTCGAGTATAAACATGAAATATCAATTCTATTCGGATAATATTAAATACATTTGAGTAGGCTAGAATCAAAAGTCACATGTTCCAAAAAATAGTGAAATGAGTTATCGACACTGTCTAATAGAAATAGAGTTTAATTTAATGTATTTCCAGCATTTTAAAATAGTTTATTATAATATAGTTTATTATATTATTATACATTAAATTAAACTCTAAAATTTAAAATTTAAAATTTAAAATTTCTATTAGACAGTGTCGATAACTCATTTCACTATTTTTTGGAACATGTGACTTTTGATTCTAGCCTACTCATTTAATGAATTGAAAGGTGGCAAGAAATCTCTTTGAATATATTTTAAATTATTAATTTTTTTTTTTTTGGTTTTTTATTAAAAAATAAACAATCAGTAATTTATTTATTTTTACAATAAGCGTATGTGCGGAATGTTTTTTTTTTTTTTTGATATGAATAATGGTTGATAAAAGAAGCCACCCATTGATGACACTTTTTTACTTGCTTAGTTATTAAAATTTAATTATGGTTCATGAGGTCTCTACACCATTGGCGAGCTTATCGTTTAGGAGGATTTCCGGGGATATTATTTGAATTGAGTTGCCTAATGAGGGGGTTTAGATGGTTAGCTAAGTGGGACCAAATCGTTTATAAAATATGGATGCAGTTTTGGCTAGGGTGTTTATATGAAAATCGGAATGTAAAGTGTGGTTTGAGACGTAAAAGATGCGCACGTTATCAGGCGAAAGTTGTTGATTGGAATGATTGGATTTTCTGAATGTTTGATGGTTTAGCTGCTCCCCATACCCGAATACCGTAAGACCAAATCGGAACTAATAGCGTTTTATACAAGTTTAATTTATTTTTCAAATTAATTTTTGGTTTTATAAAATTATTAATAACTGAATAAAAAAGAAAATTATAGCATTCGTATAAAATTATAGTACTTACTGCACTTAAAATTTTACGTAAAAATGACAATTTATATGATGTACTGAATGAGATTTACGTTAATAATCGATGTTATAATGATGGTCATAACAAAAAAAATGTATAACAATTTGACATGAGAAGTTGTACTTATATTTTTAAAATTATGCGGATAATTCTAATTATGTCTTATATTATTTAATTTTTTTTTAAAATTTATATTTTGATCTTTAAAAAATTACACATCAGCCAACATGCATAAATAGTATTGACATTCACCAAATGTTAACATTACCCATAACATATATACTTAATATTTAATAATAATAATACTAATAAAACCGCAGATAACAATAATTTCATGTTATCTGTGATATTGCTAATTTTTATTGATCTAAAATACTAACTTTTGAATAACCAATTTTATTATTATTGCAATCATATATTCCCACACCTTCTATGAATTCTCTGTGTCTCATTATTGGCACATTAATAATACTGCCAGCTAAAAATGTCGACATCGGGATGAATCGCTTAAAAAATAAATAATAAAATACAATCTAACAACGAATGTAGTTATAATAATATTATAAATATATTATATCTAAAGTATTTTCAAGTTATGCGAGTAATCGAGAGATGACTGCCACTCAGTTGTTGGAGGGTGGTGGGTACTACTGACTGAGTGGGTAATCATTTACATTCTTAATTAAGGATTTAGGTGAATAACACAGAAAAAGATATTTTTATGTTGATATGAACTAATGTCGGTATCCAGTAGCTACTAACTGGATATAGTAATACTCGTATACTCGCCTCTAAAAATTTTTGAGTTCACCAGGCTACTGGTTGTATGATCATTATTTATTACCAACTCGAGTCTATAACCTACATTATAATTATTAAAATAACCTATAACCTATATTTTAAATAAATATGAATTTAATCACGTTTCAATCTACACTTCTACAGATAAGTTATGTAATGAAATCAATGAGAAATATTACTATTGTTAAAATCAATCAAATACATACATAAAGCAATGGATGACATATTTTGCTGGCGAGAAATCTTTCAATGTAAAACGCAGTGATAGTTGATGATGCTGTGGCAGCCAAAATTGTTAATCCTAGTCCAGTTCTAGAAATCTGACTTATTTGAATATCACTGTTACCATTAGTAAAGTTTACTACTGCATCATAAAATTGATTTATACCATGGAAAATATAGTTCGAAGAATTATTTCTAAAGTAAGAAAAAAACAAGATATTCGTAATCCGTATAATTATCTATATTCTATGTACAACATAGTAAGTACACAGGTATATAAGTGATCTCGGCTGATATGATCTAAACATTATTCAGTTTTTAATTGTTCATGTTCATCTCATAACTAACATAATCAATATTAATATTGTTTTTTTTCTGTTTGTACATAATATATATTATGTATAATGGACGTAACTACAGCAGTTACAGCTTTTAAGGGGGGATCGCTCACCTTGGATACTTTTGTTTAAGTTAGGTTAGTGAAGTCAATACCTATTGCTGAAATTTAAATAATTCGCTTAGGGGAGGCGATTGAACATTTTAAATTCCTTATTAATGGTAAAACCGTCACTGAGCTCTAGTGACTAGTGTAGCCATATTTGATTTAGGGTTCTATTCATAAGTGTAATATAAAGGGTACATAGCACCTTCTAATTTTTAATAGAATTGATAAATTTAAATGGTAGATATTTATGTCATAGACAGGTACTCAGATATTTTTTATCGATATATCATAGTAACCATGACAATTTAACTCAAATTGAGTCATGACACCATTAAGAATGGATCTTGTGTGACCGTGCAAAGTCTAAAGCAACTATAATAACAGTATATTAATCAGTTACATAAACGTTAAATAATATTGATTGTTCAAACGGTTTTAAAAATATTTCACTGAGCATAAGTAAATATAAATAAAACAAAGTTAGTTTTATTAATAATTGGTTCCCATACCTTGAAATTACTTACGAGAACTGAGATAATAGAGAAGCAACTATTAATGCTTTTCCGATAGGTATAAATGATAGACGTCCGAACATATTTTTTACTTCAGCTGTGTCCGGATGAATCGCATTTTCGTAAATTTGTTTTGCAAATAAGATTTCTGATTCTGAGACATTACTTGAAGTGAAGCCGTGTCTGTCAATTATAGTTGTATGCATAATTAAGTTCATTAACATTTATAAAATTATTTATTATGTTACTATGAGAAAATGTTTTTCTAGTTTGGGGTTATGCTGTGATTTGAAACAATTAGGTAATATGAAAATGAAAAATACTGTCCATTAGAGTTATCTTCTAAAACAAATTTCCGATATTTTTATGTATTATATATTAGTGAAATTTTACAAAGAGAAAACGAGTAAAATACTAAAATTATGTAGATGAAAAAATTGAGTTTTATATCAGTTGTTTAGCTAAAAGTATAAACCAATATATCTATATGGTTGATTACAGTGGCGGATCCAGGATTTAATTTTAGAGGGAACACATTGTTTAAAATGCAGTGATAATTTTGGGAAATTATTTCCTTGTTCGTAATAATAATACATGTGCAATTTCAACTTTGTTTATAGTTTTTATATTGATTTTAAAATCTTTTGAGCTCATATATTAGTTGGATCAAAACTAATCTCTCTATTTCAATCTACTCACTCATTTACACTTTAAATTACTTACCTATATTTACTATTGAATTAACAAAAATTAACTTAAGCTAGGGGGGATAAAGGCTTCTCCCCCCCTTCCCCCTTAAATTTTCCACTGGTTGTTTCTGAATTATGTTAGACAAGTCTTGTTCAATTGTTAAATTATGTCAAGAAAAATATATAATACCATTTCTATTCATATTCCTTAAAATGTTGTATAATGAAATAATAATTTCAAGTTTTAAGGAAAACTTATTTCCTGTTTTCCTGATAATTTTTGCTTTTATTGCATATCTCTGCTTAATTATAAACAATGACGTAGGCGACTGATCTCCCCAGATTTTTTTAATTATTTATAAATATCGTTTACACTTCATTTTTCACAAAATGCCTCGGAAAATCCATAAACAATAAGACAAAATATCTCGAAAGTCAAAGTTAAACTTTTTTAAAATATAAAGATTTATTTATTTTTTAATTTTTTTAATTAAAAAATTATAATATGAACAATTTTTTTTTGTTTTAATATTTTTGGTAATCTTTAATTTTATATTCAACACAGTTTCAAAATTTTTCTAGTACTTTATCGTGTTCATGTAAAAAGAAAATTTAGAAATTTTAGCTTATATTTGCTATTTTAGATCCTTTTTTTTTAATTAAATATTTTTGTTTAAATTTAATTTTTTTAAATGCTTATTTGAGTGTTTATAATGATGTTTTCAAGTGCTTTTTAAAGCGCTTATTTTAATATTTTATGTGCTATAAGTCCCGAGCCCTGATTATGACCGGCTTATTAAAATAGTAATATATAGCAGTATGATAATTGATAATAAGAAATTAGTAAAATTGTAAATATTGCTTTATAAACAGCAAAGTTGGATCAGTTAGTAATTATTATTTCAGTATACAAATAAGTGTATTTATTAGATTTATATATTATTCAATAATAATATATAAAATTGGATGTTGGTATATTTGAGATTAATAAATATTATATTTGAGATTGAAAAACGATAAAATGTACTTGGATAATAGCAATAGTTTTCGTTCATATACGATAATAATACCCTTGATGATTCATTAGATATTTTATTAAAACATTTGTTAAATTAACACTTATATACCAACTTAATAGGTTCAAAGATGTTCATATTGACTAAAAAAATCTAAGTGGTGACTGTCGAAAATCTGTATGATTTTTTCAATAATATGGAATCATTATGCAATATATCGACAAATACAGACGAACAAAAACAGGGCAAATAATCACGTATTAACAACGAATCAATGTTAAAAACTTACAAATAAGTAGTAGTAAATAATTAGTATCTGTTAGAAGCCACCCTATAATTTGGGCTTTTATAAATTGCCCTAAAATATTTAAGCTGATAATGACATCTATTACAAGCAACCAATGGAGGGTCATAGGTCACTGAAAAATTAAAAATATATAGATAGGTAACGTTGGTTAACAGTTATAAAAAATTAAAAATCTGAAAGTAAATAATTAATGTATAACAATGTAATATTGACGTATGTTTTATGAGTAGGTAGTTATAGCCATCATCAATAAATGTATTTACTATACATTCAAATTAAATTAAGTAATTTTTCAACAAAGATTCATAGACTTCATTATTTTTTTTACTTATGTAGATAAAATAAGCCAGTAAGTTAATGGTGATGGAAGTTCTTCCTTTATTCCGTAGGTCTTCGGACTAGATAATGGTAATGAGTGTATTGAATATAAAAAAAATGATAACTCATATTTTTAGTAAAATGATTTTGAGTACAGCTTCTGCATACAAATATACCGTTTATATATTTAACCATTTTTAATCCAATTATTGGTAGGGTTCTTTTTTTATCAACCTGTTAACAACTGTTTTCTTGTTTGATGAAGGAGACATTATTTTTAAGCAAATTTTCAAAACATGTTGTTCTATCTGTATCCAAAGTTTCATTGTGATTGGATGGACCAATTTTTTTTAATAAACATTAAAAGTTGAAAATTGATGTAAAAATCGTTTAATAATTTGCTTAAAGAAAAATAAGTCTTCTTTCTGATATTACAATTCTTTAAGTTTTTGCAGCCATCAACATCTTCTACTGTCCTCAATTTTATACTTTTTCTTTCCAATTTAGTATATTTAGTTTCTCTAACTCTTACTTAATTTTATCTATCCATTGCTTCATTAGACCTTTTCTTGGTTTCTTTCCTGTGGGTTTCTACTTGACCGCAGCTTTAAAGTACTCTGGGCCTGACCTTTTCATCACGTGCTCAAACCATTTGATTTTGTGTGCTTTCGAAATTATGGCTATCATTGGAACTTGTGTCTATTTCCGAATCTCCGTGTTCTTTTTTCTGCGCCAACATTCTAATTCGTTGTCATACACTGGGCCGTAGATGGTTCTGAGAAGTTTACTTATACACTCATAAAATAAAATTCTGACAAACGATTTTTGACATTTTTTCACTATCGTAAGAGAATATGAGTAAGGTGATATTACATTTTCAAATCTTAATATCCAAAAATAAAAATTTCATTACATAAAAGCTATCATGAAGTAAAGTATTTTCAAAGTATTATGATTATAATAATGCACAAAAATTTATGATTGTAAAATATCAAAAATAATGTCATTGATGTACGGTAAAAGTTTCCAATTTCTAGCCACATTATTTTTGGAGTTATGACTAAGTAGGTAGGTATCCAACTAAAATCTGATAGGTAAAAGTTTCGTTTACAACTCATTTTTACCAGTTTTTCCTTATATCTGGAAAAAGTAATGAGATTTTGGAAAAATGACTTCTCTAAAGTACCATCGCAGATTGATTTCGAATCTAAAAAATTACTAGAAGAAATATTTGAACCAGTATTTTTAACCGAAAAAATGTTTACAAAAAATAAACATCATTGTAAAACCATAAGACTCTTCACTTAAAATCTAAAATATACTTAGGCAGGATAATAATATAAAATTATAACTAGCAATAGCAAAGCATTGTAAGAATGGCTATTATAGTGTGTTGATTTAATTTTTTTTAAATATTATACATACACACAAGAAAGACTTAATGTTTTTGCTTCTTCAATCTTAGCGGCATTGACGAAGTTTAATTTAGGATTAGTAATCCAAGAATAATATATCCATCGTCCAGAATATGAATTCAAATCCCACGGACATTTCATAATGATTTGGTTGGGGGTTTCCATAATAATACTATGAGAAACACTTATTATTAGGTAGTGATATATATATATATATATTATACACAATAATTATTATAGAGCATTATTAAAGGTAAGGCTAACTTAATTAAATGTGCTAAAACAAATATTTTATAAATAATATGAAATTTTATCTAGCTCTTGATTTTTTTTCAGTGTTTGCTATGGTAAATTTACTATGTGTAACCAAATTACTAAAATCTGTGGACACCCACCCACCAGTTTATTTTTAATATGCAAGAACATTTTTATAACATTTTGTATGTGTATTATGTATACAGCTATTCGAACACACTACAAGTACCTACCATCCCACCAACTAAAATCATGTGTAACTATCGATATCCTGCAGATATAGGATAGTCACCATTGACTTTTATTCAACTTTGAAGTAGATGGATAGGTGGGAAACATGAAATTGTGATGTAATAGTTATGGATGAGTTCAGTTTGTTGTTAAAATGATTTTTAAGTTTGATTGTTTTAGCTGAACTTGTTTATTAAACATAGTTAGCAACAAATATAATATTTAGTAACGTAATAATATTTTTGTATACCAGATATGTATGTCAGCACAGGACAATTCATGGACACTGCAACAAAATTTTTCACAAAATTTTTCTGGCCGCAGTATCTACGGTTAACCTAAATTTCTTTCGATATCTAATTATTATATTGTATTAGCATATTTATTTATTTTTATTTTCATAAATGCACATTAATTTCAATTAAAAATAATCTTACTTGTACATGAGAAGTTACTGTTGCAAATATAATGTTAACGTTGCAGCAGTGTGAATTTACTTTAAATTAAAAAATGAATTCAAGTCTTTATAGTAAAGACAAATGACAGTCGAAAAAAAAAATTGCATTTTATAATATCCCAATCATCCAAGTCCATAGACGTTATCACATCGGCTACATTATATTTATGAATTAATCCATAGATGAGTTGTGATTGCATCATATAACGCAATACTCGTCTGTTTCCACATGCGTTTAGGCGGGTCAGAAAACAAATAATATTGATTCTAGTAGGAAGGTTGATATCAGATGAACATATTTGTAAGTTGTATTATATTTTGCTATTTTTAGTATTCGCCATACAATTTAGTTCAGTCAACGAAAGGGTAGTTAAAAAATTCAAAAGGGGCACCGAGGTAAAGTGTATATTGCGTACGAAATATTATGTATCATACATGATTCTAATAATAAAATAGTTTAATAACAGAAATATTTAACTTTTTATTGAATTTATTTTGAAGTCGTATATCACATTTTCAATAAAAGGCACAAAAAAAAACTGTTTCAACATCATTATATTGATTTTTTTTTTTTCAAAAACCGTGTTGTTTATTTTGTTTGAAATATTCTTTCATAACAAGAGCAGTCATATCAGATGCACTTTTGAAGCTCTAATAAATAAGTCTCTAATATTACCAATAATATCCTTTTCATGTGAAAATATTTACAGTGAATGATTTTATATGTAGTCCAATCAGTATTTTTTTAGTATTAAAATAAAATGTTCATAAAGTTATTATAGAATCATATGATTCAACCTCAAAATGATTAATGTAGCTAATTAATATATTTTACTTGAGGTAGGAAAATAATTTTGTCTACTTCGAACAAAATATTAATAGCAGTAAGGACATTAGATCATGTACATAATTTAAACCTGGCAATAATGCAACACGTACAACCTACTTACATTATCAAAAATAAGTATTGACAATTGTTATGTTTTTCCTATTGATGGGGATTTCTATGAAAAATAGATAAATGTTGTCTTTTTACTTGTGACAAATAATCAAAACTCGTATCAATTTCTTGTCAATCTGAAAGTTTTGATAAAATGAAGAATTACTTAACTACAAAAAATAAATTTACACTATTGATATATTAAAACATGAAAGATTGATCAAGATCTGGAACAACAGATGTTGTAAGATTTAAGATTTTATAAACTATAATTTATATCTTCTTTTTTAAATAAAAATATATAAATGCTTCAAGATTTAAATGGTTTAATGAATAAACTGTAAATTCATAGATCAAATAGTTTAGAGTGTTCATTAGTCAAATTTTATAATTGTTTAAGTTAAAATAATTTTTTTTAAATATTACTTTTTTGCAAGTAAATGTTAATTACTTAGTAACCTGCAAGGTATTTGTTTATTGGGTAAATTAATTGTTTGAATATAAATTCAATAAATTCAAATAAATTTCATAATAATTATTGTTTGGATAATATACATTTTTGGAATAAAATGTAATTGATAATATAAGTTTTGAGACTAAAATATTTTGTTTTAATAAATCAATAATTTTTTAGAAATTATTATTGATTAGTTTACATTAAACTAAAGAAAAAAAATATGTTAGAAGATTAAGTGAATAGTTTGTAAACCAAGTTCTTTGTTTTTACTAAAATAAGTTGAAAATAAAAAATTTGTTTCAGTACATATAAAAACAAAACATAAATAACATTTTAATATCTAAAACATCTATTTAAAACGAAAAAAAATAATTCTAAAACGGAACATTTAACAAATTTTACGAATTTTTTTCTTTACTTTGGACCTCAACTTGTTGGCTATTATCAGTTTCACTAGTTGGTTCAGGATTTTTTATGTCTTCATCATCCTTTAAACCATCTTTATATACTTCTGGATATTGATCCATACAATCCCACATAGCTGTAAATTTTTCTCTACATTCCATACCTTTTGGATCTTCTTTACTGTAATGGAAACAAGTAAATGAATCTCTAAATTCTACTCCACAAGGACCAGTTGCCATTCCGCCTAAACACGGACAATTCCAGTTGATAGAGCCATCAGGAAATATAAGACCTGGAGATGGTTCTGGAGGTGATAGTTCAACTTTACTAGGGGATTGATGATCTTCTTTTGTAGCAAAAATGATTGTGTCTTTGCCATCTTTAATCACTTTTGACATGTTTGTAAGTGGTATCGTTAGTGACAAAAGATGTTAAACAAGGTGATGCACGATGCACGTTAAATGCAATAGTATTTGAGTTATGACGGCCAAACAAGGTAAGCGCACCTCTAAATTTAATGTAAAATGAAGATGGACACCGAATTAGGCCCTGGCCAGCTTCAAATTTTAGTACATCAAAATTGATACTTGATCCGAACTAAAAAAAGAGAATATTTGTTAAATCTAAGTGCATAACAATTTATAAGTTGCACTTATTATACATAAACCCATAAGTAAAATAATTTATTTAATCTTAATTTGATAGCTAATTTAAATAATACATTATAAGTTAATTTGCTTAGACCTAATTGATAAATGTTCTAATTTATTGTACATTTTTTTATTATGATTACTAATCGTTTTTTTTTACATTTTGATTACATGATGAATATTATTAGTTGTTTTCTACACTGTCATAATTTATGATTCTTCAGAATTTAATATACTTAATTCATATGATATAACAAATAGTTTTACAGAAAATATTAATACATTTGTGGGTAATAAGCAACAGCTGTTGACTTATAAGCAGACTTGTTTTTATGTAATATTAGGTTTAAAGGGATGAAATTCAACTTAACTATTATAAATAATATTATAATTACAATGAAGGGTATTGAAGTATATAATGATTATCTAAATAATAAATTATAAACTGTTTGCATAAAATATTTAAGTACACATCGGAAAAAATTATAAAACAATTAATAGTGATTCAATACTTCAAATGTAGTATAATTAGTTATATTTTAATGGTATTGTGATACTGTTGATAAGAAAAATTGAATATTAAGAAAAAATTTAAATGTAAATTGTTTTAAATATATATGTGTAAATATTTTTACACACACACACACACACACATATATATATATAAAATATATTATAATATATTATATATATCTATTTAAATATATTAAAAATAAACAACTAAAATTAAATATGAATTAATAGGTGGATATACATTTAATTATTGAATAAATAAACATTTAACAATATCTTAAGTTATTTTAATTGCATTTTGTAACAAATAATTAATTATTTGGTTATAAGACATGAAAAACAAAAATTATTTAGGTGTTTAAAAAATTAACTGTTATAATGATACTAAAAATTGATTAATCCAAAAGTGTAATGACTTAGAAAAAATTATTCAGGAGAAAAATGGTATCCTCAACTAGTTTAGGCCTTTGGACAGTTATAGTAAACACCAGCAAACTCTGATAATATGAATAGTGAAAGGTTTAAAAATTAAATATGTACCTGGCCAAAGACTTCTTTGAGCGCTTCCTTGATGTAAAATGAAAACTTTCCGTCGTTCACAACCACGTAATCTCCTTTTCTGTCGAGAATATTTCTAGACGGGAAAATTGATGCAATTAGTATACTATTCATTAATAACAATTAAAAGAATGATTAAAATAAAAACACCGAATAATAACCAATATTCCACAGTGTACTTACAAGGTAACGTCTAAGAAGTAGTAAGAACACATAGTCGGTGAGTAATCAACATTATATGTACGTGGGAAAAAAAAATGTACAAAATTAATTTTTTTTTTAATAAACCTTAGAACTAACAGCACTCAACAAACAGCCACAACAAATGATCATAGAAAAATGAGTGTATCATTGAGAATGATCTGTAATCGGGTCTAGAAGGTTTTGAGGTTAAGTCTAGCTTCAGTACCGGAATGATCAGTGCAGCCAATGGATATTGTCTGTCACCCGAGCGAACGTGCTAAGTTGTCGTTCCGGCGGCGCTATCATCGGTGAGGAAAGAAGGTGTTGCGAAAAGTTTTTATTATTATTTTTTTTGAATGACAAAATATATTATTCAATTCGACCCGTCGCGCAGCGGCCGACGATCTAAAGTGTACACCGTTGCACAGACTCGCCACTACCACCACCGCTGTCGCCGTGACCACCACCGTCGCAACTGTTAAATCGGTTTTTAATTTTTTGAACTCGTCTCTCGGTGTTTATTTTGCTTACCTACCGTCTGTGCTAATCAACCGATCTCGCGCCGCAGTTCGCCGCCGTCATCGTCGCCCGTCAGAAAGTGCGTGGTTATTTCATTGCGTTCGCCGCCGACACGTCTAAATGGGAAGCGTGAACAACGCTATCCGTTGCGGTTTCATATGTCGTCTGTGTTCGAAAATCGACAAGCGCGTGGTGCACATCTACGGCGAACTAGGCAGAAAATACAATTTGGTGCAAAAGATCAGAGATTACTTGCCCATAAAGGTAAACAATTGAAAACGAATCATCCCTTAGCCGTTTGTCCGGAAATTGTTAATGTCTAAGTACGTCTCATCCATCCCCCGCCCTTTGGACCGTCCCATGAAATCCGGGTGGCTACCCTAAGCCATAAATTTGAAGTTCAAAAGACAGTTTATAATTTTTCACCGTTCCGTTAGCCCTATTAGATATCGTTATTGTGTGTGCGTGTATATTAGTACATAAATATATACGTGTCTGTGTGCGATGCTTGTGCGTGTGTATTGTGTGTGCGTGTGTCGAAACGGGTATGATGAAATCTATACGCGTGTGTGAGTAATATTGTATATGCACGAGCTCACACACGCGCATGCACGCGTAGAATTGTGTGTGTGTGTGTGCGTTGCGTTATCACACGAGCCCGTTGCGATTTAGCGCTAAAACCGTGTAGAAACGCACTCGCACGCGCGCATTGGCGGGTCCCGGCGGCGTGATGCCGAAATAATTTTGCTTTTTTTTTTTTGTACGGCCGTCGTTTTCGAATAGGTCGCCCTACCGACTTGCGCGGGCGTATTTCGGCACAGCGTTTTTGCAATTTCTTTCGGTTTCATGTCTACCGTTCGCGCCCCTGGACCGATTTTTTCTATTGCCCCACACACCGTAGTCGACGCCGCCGCAACCTTGACCTCAGGTTTTCGGTGAACCAATTTTTTGTCTTTTCAGGGTTATTAAAAGTGTGTTACTTTCATAGGCGTCGAGGACGCCGCAGCCTTGATGCTTGAGCTCCTTATGTATACTCATAATACAATTAATTATTATATCGCTACCCGTTTTACATCTAATTTTGTATTACAACTCCCTTTTGTCCTTATAATGTGTACCTTACGTTGTTTTTTATTTTTTGCATCATTCACCACGTTTGGTATCGTTTACGCGTCGTCTCATACAACCATTGTTTACGCGCAACATCTCTGGCGGTACCTGACTAAATTTCTTAGCGATTTATTCGTGTTTGTAAAATTTTCTATCTAACCACTTTTTTTCAAGGATTTATACAGCATTGGCTTTCTAAGTAAATTGTTGTCTTTTTCGTTCCGTTTAGATATTTGCATTTTTATCTGTTGATTTTGTTTATAAGCTTGAATTTGAACTATAATCCATGATGTGACTATTTTTCAAGACAGTTTTCATAGTTCATGCGTAACCTTGACCTAACTATTGCTTGATTGCCTACTCTTTGGATATATTTTAAATTAAAGTGTGTGAAAATAAGTCAAGGATAAAAATTGGTTACAGTAATGAAATTTGACAGTTTGTTTGAAATGTTATCAATGTATTACATGATTATTTAATTTTATTGTGGGAAATATTGAAAATATAAATAAATGTTTGTTTTAATTTATTTATGTTAATCATAGTTCATAGATTTATAGGTGAGCTTTTCCAGATTAGATTGTATTGTAAAACTATTTAAAATTATTCAAAAGCTTATTTATTACATAACATCTATTAGTAAGAAACTTTTTATGTGTTCTCATAATACTGGTCTGTTCAATTTACTCACGAAAAGTTTATTTTATTAAAGTTTAAAGGTTTTTTTCATGTTTTTATATCTTGAATATATTCTTAAATATATTTTAAAAGCTTATGTTTATTAAAATTATTTAATATGTACATTTTAAAATATAATTTTAAACTAAATTGTATATTGTTTTATCTTAAAAATGTAGATACACTATAGGTAGGCTATTGCTAGTTCCTAAGTATTGAATATATTTATTCATAGGCATATACTACAGTGTATTTAAAATATAAAGGTTAAATTTGAATATGTTTTATCTTGAGCTATGTGACAAAGTATTTTGACATAAAAAGTATACTTTGGTTTGTTGATTTGAAAATTAAGTTTCTTTTAATGTTTTGTTTATTATGTTGATTACATTTAAGTACCCTTAATTTTTCCTATCTAATAGTTCTTGAAACCATCTATAGTTTTTTTTTTTATTTTGAGGAAAAATAATTTAAAGAGTAATATATATTATGATTTTAAATAAATTTTACATTTCAAGAGTAATTTAACATGCATTATACATTTTTTGATGGTATCTAACTTACTATAAACTAGTTGACTTGGATTTATATACTAATAGCATATGGTAGTAAATCTAAGGGTAATCAGCGATATTTTAAAAGTTTTCTTGGTAAGCTTAAGTCCAGCATAAATTACACTAATTAGATTTATTTTTGATTCATTGATACTTATGGTGTCATAACCTATAATAATGTATTAAAATAATCAGTGGACTTACAATGAATAATTACAATTAAAGTGTTAATAAAGAGTGGCTTTTTTCATCAATCTTTTTATTCTTTGTACCTATGTCATTATATCTAATATTCTAAAAAGTAATTTTACTATGCATTTTTTTGTATAGATGGTTTATCTCTCAATAAAAGACAAAAAAATTGTGTAAATATTTAATTTCAATCATTTTATTTTAGACCAATTGATTCAGATACATTTTATTTATTTTACAACTGTTGAATTTAATTATTTGATTTATGAATCTCAAATTAATGTCTAAATTATAAACTTCCTGTACCAGGAATATACAAGAAATTAAATTAGTTGTATCAATTAAATATGTCATTATAGCTCTTTCTTTACTATAAAAGTAACCATTTAATGTCACCATTTTTTATTTATAAAAATTAAAGGTCAGTCAAAAATTAATATTCTGGCGTATGAGAATGATATTGCTTTATCAGGAATGAATAAAGAAATATTAATACAGATGAGAAAATCACTCGTAAGGACTGCTGAGAAAGTAGGGCTTATCATTAATGAAGAAAAAACGGAGTATATGGTGGTTAATCTAGGTTAAAATAGGAATTGGGTACAAGAGAAATTCATTGAAGTGGAAGAATACAGATTTAAAAGAGTGGACCAGTTTAAATACCTAGGATAGGTTATTACTCAAGATAACGACATAAAAGCAGAAATATCGTTGAGGTTACAATCAGCAAATAAATGTTTGTATGGACTTAATACAATTTTCAGATCAAAAGCAATCTCTAAAAACTTAAAAATTAGAATGTACCTAATGTTGTTAAGGCCAATTGCTCTTTATGGAGCTGAAACATGGTCACTGAGAAAAGCTAAGGAACATAAGATAGTAGTGTTTGAGAGAAAAGTACTCAGGAAAATCCATAGGGCCTACATTGATGTTTAAACAAATTAATGAAGAAAACTACATAACGATGAGCTGCAAAATCCCCTTTTCAGGGACAAAATGTGAAAGAAATTAAAAAACGAAGACTAGTTTGAGCAGAGTGTGCATGGAGAAAGTATGGGTCGCTAATAAAAGAAGTAATAAAGGAAACTCAGAAGGGAGGAGACCTCTTGGAAGACCATGTTCAAGATGGAGAGATTGTGTTACAAAAGATACAGACACAGTGGAACCATACAGGAATTGGCGGGATGTAGCAGAAGAAAGAGATAGGTAGCAGTATATTTAGCTAGAGTTATATTCTTAATTGTTCGAAACAAGAATAGAAGAAGAAGAAAGTAGAAAAAAGGATTAAGCCATAAAAGACAGTTGTTTTCTCCAATAATAATTTATTTATGGTTTTTATATGGTTATTGTATCCTGTGTTAAATAATTTATATTTTTTGGTATTCAGATAAATTTATATTTTCAATTAAATATAATCATTGATAATCAAGCAGATGAAATGTATGTACCCTGTCTTTTTGTAACAAAAAATAATAAAATTGTTCTTTTTGGTCCATTTACTACCATAAAATTGTAATTATCAATTTTTATTATATTAAGTCTTAAATTTTGAATTTGTTATACATTTATTAATGTATCATTTTAATCTTAATAATTTTAAGAAAAATGTTAGAAGAAAAATATTATTCTACTTATTATAATTTCGTAATAAATGTATTTTCTGAATAATCTGGACATTGAATTAATATTGAAGTTAATTGACTAATTATAAAATTAAAAAAATTATATAATTTTTGTGTGACTTTGCATCCATATTTTTTATACATTAGTTAAAATACGAGGTATATTTTGAATAATTTGTTTAAATCAAGTTCAGAACATTTCTAAATCTCAGGTATATTGTCTACATATGCTCATTTTTCAATCATTTAATGGTCAACACTCTTATTTGTTGATTTAAGAGTAGTAAAATTTCCTATATTTTGTTAAGATAGACAATTAGAAAACCAGTATGAAATATTGTGTTAGAAATACTAAAGTATAATTAAGTATAATTTTTTAAAGAATGCAATTTATAATATTTTTGTTATTCGCAAATAGCTGAATTATCTGTTACAGAGAGAACCTTCTACATATAATTTATTCCTATAATATTAATAATATCCATTAATTGGACAATTATTTAATGAAATTGTTAAAAATGTTAGGTGAATTTATTTTTACTCCCATAAGGTTATTTTTACCTTATACATTTCTTAATAAATTATAAATTCCATGTCTCAAACATAGAATTTGTATCCATGTTTGCGAAAAGAAGGACATTATTTAAAAATGTTGGTTTTGAGTTCATAATACAAATTATAGTTTAGTAATTATACATTAAATCTTGCAAATTAGTTTTCTTTAAAATTATATTTTTCAAATTATGTTGTTCTTATAGCAAACAATCAAATTGTACTCAAATTGATAATGAATTATATTAGAAACTTAAATACTATTAATTAGTACTAGATACTCAACTAGAGAATACAATTTAAGAATTATTGTATGGATAACTTTTTTTATTTTACTTTCACTAAGTAAATTACATAATTTTGATTTTGAAAATTGAAAAAAAAAATATATATATATATATATATTTTTTTAACTTTGAATTAAAGTTAAACTTTGAAATATTACGCGCTGCATAATTATTAAATTTTTATTGTTGTTTTATCTGTGGTTATATAAGATAATTTTGAGGTTGATTTTTATGATAATAGTTCTGGTTATATTTTTAATCTTCAGGAATGTTAGAATAATTTTAAAAAATATTTTAAATCAAAATATTTCTTTATACATATAGGTATTGTTTTTGTTTATTCTAATTCAAATTAAATAGTTTTATTTAATTCATAAAATTATGATGTAAACATAATCTGGCTTATTATTTTATTTATTTATATTTAAAATAAATCTGTATTATGCAATATAATTTCAGGTACATACTTTTGAATATATGAATATTTTATTCTGTTTTAGATAAAGTCTTCTGATGGTTTACCACTTACATTATGTATATCGTGTGTACAGAGATTAAATCGCAGACATACTCTACAAATGGCAATAAAGCATAGTAGTGCTCGTGTTGTTTCTCGTACTAAGGTACAATCCACCACAGCAAGACGAGAATTGAATCAACATCAACAATTAAGTTCTGCTACTATTCAGTCACTATGATTTTTATCTTTCATTGTATATACCTATTTTTTTTCCAATGAAGACTGTTATAAAAATTGAGTTCAAAACACATGAGTTGTATAATTAATACAAATTATTGTATTCATATATTAGCTAACAGTCTCATCTGTGAATTACAAAATGTGTTTTACTAACGGTTTTTATTAGATTTAAGTTGAGCAATAAGGTTATTTAACAAAAATATTTTTAAGTAAATAATTATATTTCTTTGTATAATATTAAAAAAACCTAAATAATTTATTTTTTGATTGTTTATAAGTTAATTTTATGTTGGCTTCATTGCTTGTTTTATTTAAGAATAGTGTTGATATAGAAAACCTATTAGTAATACTGTAGAGGTAGTCAAAGTAAAATATGTTAATTATATGTAATAGTATATATCAAATTTACTACAGCATTTGACAATTATGCATTTTTCAAGTTTTATCTAAAAAAATAGACTATAACTTAAGGAACAAAAGATTATAAGTTATGTTAAAAATGAAATATATTGGGGTTACTAGAAAACTTGAAGAATGTGTTCAATCATTAATTTTCGTTTGCTTTGAAAATTTGCAATTATGATCCAGAAAATATTTTTGTATTTATTTATTAATCCACCAACTTATTTAAATATTATGGCGTGCCATTTGTTTTTAATATTTTTTTTTTTCAAGCATTCACATTTACAATATAATTTTTAAATAAACTTTTCCTGATCTCAAACTTATGGGAAGGTTTTTAGTACAGATTGTTTATTTTTTAACATATTCAATTTGACTTCCTTGAAAATATATTAAAATAATTTTTAATTGATTTTTTGTTAAATCAGTGCCTATAAAATTCAATTAAAAGTATTAAGATTTCACACAACCTAAGTTTATGTTTTACTTTGTAGTTTTAGAAGTTTAATACAATAAAGTGCAATATGAATTGGCGCTGAAAAAAAATTATTTTAAATTGTAATTTATTATGTTTTATTGAATACTAAATTTTTTTTTTAAATTCTAAAAATTCTTAACTATGTTTGTCATTTTTTTTATATTTTGTATGATGACATTTGTACACTTCCATTAAATGTGTTTACCTCTTTTGTTAACTTTACCTGCAATATAAATAATTGTTAAGATATGAAAGAGTATTATATTTATCTTTTGAAAAACCAATATTAATTTATTTTTATTTCATGTATTATGATAATGATATGTATGTGGCTAGAAAATTTAAAAGTGATACTTTGAAAACTCAGCTAAAATGTTGTTGAAAATACATTAAATATATGAATTTTTGGTATAAAAATATAAAAGAATGATTTTGTTTTAATTTGTTTGAGAAATAGCCTACCTACAGAATTGTATATTTTTGAATTGGATTAAGAAAATAATTTATCGTCGTAAATATATTAAAAATCTATCAATATAATTATTTTAAAATGTATGTAGACATTCTTTTATTTAATTGTTATTATTGACATTTTTATTTAGAGTTTATTTTTTAAATAACTGTTGTCAGTTGATGACTGGGTTCTGGTGGTTATCCAATAAAAATGTATTTTCTCTTTTTAATAAACCTAAACAATTGATAAATACCTTGAAGTATTTCGTACTTTGAGTAACAGACTTCAATATCTCATTGAAACTTTTTATCAATTTTTTAATATTGAAATTTGGTTAATAAGTTTCAAGATGTTAAAAAGAACCATTATGTAGTTTTTGATTTCAAAAGGTTTCTATCCTTAAATATTTTTGTTATCTTTAAAGTATTTGCAAAAGTGAACTTGTTACAGGATAAGTGTGAAAAATAATGTACCGTTAAATAAAAAAAAAAAAATAAATAAAATTTGAGTTTAGAGGAGCTAAACCATGAAGGGGATATTGTTCTATGCACTCATTGATGTATTATTTTCTGTGTACAAGTAGGTACGTTAATCTTATCACAACAGAAAAGAATTGCTTTAATTTTACAGTAATGGAGATTAGATGGATCTAGATTTCTCAAGATATTGGTTCCAAAATGCATCCTAGATTAATATTTATAATATTGTTATAGAACCGGTGTGAAAATATGAGAAGTACAATTTTTTTAAATTATCATTGTGTTATGCGCTTGTTTCAAGGTCGGTTGTGTAAATTTATTTACGAATCAAATGTATGTTTGTGAAACCGTTTTTAAATCACATTTGGAAACGCGGATTTATCCCGGATAAGGAACGAGCAGGTTAATATTTTGCTAAGTTTTTATACGTGATTGGTAAGTAACGTTTACATTTTCCGAATGCACAGTAAGCGTGCGTCATACGAATAAATTGCGTAGTGTTTTCCTGAAGTAATCTTCAATTATTATGTTCGAAATCGCATTAAACGTCTGGTTGAACTTGTTCTGTTATTGTCATCGGAATTTCGAAACGAATATACATACATAGGTGACACACTTGTATTGGGTACCTATACGCGAGGTAATTGTGTTTAATGAGCTGCTCAAGGACTTCTATGCTGGTACATTTCGGTTGGTGCCTACACCGGTGGCGCACATGAGATGGTTTCATCGTCGGATCACGAAGGTCAGTCGTCAACGGTTACAACCATTAATTAATGCAACCTAAACTGACTGTTTTGTAACGCTCTATGGTTTTGCAACTCATACAATTCGGGGATTATTATTATTATTACAGCACCGTTAACCGTGAAAGTGGTGTACGCACGTATCATAATAATACTTCGTGAACACATGGCACGTGCGAAAAACGTTACCTAGCTCTTCCGATGTCAACATTTGTGATGCTCTATTGCAACGGTCGTATGGACCGTACGAAGAACGGTGAAGCTGGCATAAAGAAACCGGTACCTAATGGCCGGATGGATAATGCGATGAACGCAAAGATCCGACGGACGAAATAGGTCCGTTTTCTATCGAACGTACCTCGAGGTAAACCCCTCACCCGTCCACCAATTCCTTAGTAGTCCTTAGTTCAGTCTGTCTCGCGGTCACCGGTCAGACTGGCATGATCCAATGGATAATTGGTAAATTTGTGTAATTATTATCTTTTGAAATGTATTGACCGGTATATAAATATACATCGTTATAATAATCTGATATCTAACGTGGTCCTTCGAGACAGGCGCGACTCCAAGGGGGGGGGGGAGCACTGGGGCCATGGCCCCCCCCAGCTTTTTTTCAAAAATTTTAATTTTCACATATTTGTCCTTGTGAACTGTTAAATCCTGATTTTAATTACCTACCAAGTTAAAAATTTTATTTGGCGGCCTAAAAAAACTATATGACATTAATATGAGGTGTGTATCATAATATAGGAACGTAGTCGGACTCTGTATTCATTTGGAGAAACAACTATTATCAGTAATTACTTACAGGTTCCAGGTTAGAATATTCTCTAACTCCCCTTTGAAATTTAGTGATAGCTGAAAAAAATGGCCCCCCCTTTGTAAATCTCTGAAGCTGCGCCTGCTTCGAGAACTGCAGCCACCTTAAAAATTTCTGATTTTGTGACTAGCACTATCTAGTTTTATAAAAATAATATCTTGTTCTTTTTCTCTTTAACGTAGTGTTACGCTCTTCCGAGAATTTTTCATGATAAAGTAACTCAATCAAATCATATATTTATATATGATTAAAAAAGTAGAACATTTATTGTTTTTTAACTTTTGATAATTTCATTTAAATATACAAATAAATCATTTTTTTATTTCCATCATCCATTATATTTATATTTCAACATTTCTGATGATTGTTGTCGCTGCAGTCTGCATTGAAAAATACTATTTTAAATAAGTTTATTGGTTATAAATAGTTAATAAGTATTTATAACCTTTGATAATTGTATCTATTTTTATTATACCAAGTTTGCTTGTTTTTAATGTAATTAAAAATAATTTTCTCATTATACCTATAGTTGTAAAAAATTATTAAGTTTGATAAATTTAATAAATTATATAATTGTATATTTTGTCATTTTTTTAAACTATTATTTTTTCACTTCTGTGGTGATTTATTGTAATTTTTTTTATTGGTTGTTCATTTATTATTACGTTTATGAACGTATAATCAGGATCAACTTTGTTTTTCACTTTTATATTTTCGATGGGACATATTTTTAAATATTTTTTGCCTTATTATAAAAATTAAAATTATAACTATTATGATATTTGTAGGTATTAGTAATAAGAACTTGTAAATAGTGGGAGACAAAAATACACTTAATTATTGTTAGTTATAATGATATTGATTCAGTAACAATTCTAACCTGAATTATCCGTCCTTCAAATAATAGCTCTATACAGATGAAATTGGATTATTTGAAACATCATCCAATATAACCATTCCTCTCTGAAGGAAGTTGAGTGAAGACTTTAATAGGATACATAATAGAACATTGTCGAATGGGGAAATAAGGAATAGAAAATGGATATTATTTGATACAGAGACACAATCATATACTCTTTTAAGTTGTATGGAATTTTCGATTACATTTGGATAGAAATTTTAATTTATTACAGGTTATTTATTATGTTTAAAGAGAAATAAATGTGTTTCCTTAAATATTGGAAAACATAAAAAGTCTAAAACTCATCAGCTGCTTTAGCAGCGTTACGTGTAATTGCTAGTGGTGATATAGAAAATCTTGTAAGTCGCAATGTTTTCTCTAAACATACCAAATAAGTCGAAAACCGTAAGGAAATTTTAAAACGAATAGTTGATAAATATTATTCATTGGGACTCAAGGTATTTATTACAGAGAAAAAGAAGAAAGTGTTTATTTGCTAATGAACCAAACTGAAAATTATAGAAAGTTTTTAGAATTTGTGTTATTGTTGGCAAAATACGATGACATACTCAATAATCACAGAAAAATCCATAAAGTCAAATAAAAAAAAGATCGAGAGTCATTAGCTACATTTATGTTAAAGGATTTTATTAATAAAAATGTTATTAAATCCATTGGTTATTCAATTAAATATAAAATTGTAAAATAAATTCCTAGTTGTAAATATTTTTCTATTATGATCGACAGTATCTAAGATATAAGTGTCATGGATCAACTTACGATTTGCGTTCGATACATAGTTAATGACTCGATACAAAAAAAGATTAGTTACATTAGTTGTTTGCAAGGATTCTAGTGGAATTGTATTATATACCTTATTCGAAAAAGTATTTCTGTCATTGGATCTTTCATTAGAAAATGTGATAGCCTGTGCATTCGATGGTGTAGCGAATATGAAAGGTACATACATTGGACTTCAATCACTTTTTTTTTAAAAAAAAAACCCAAAATAATATTTATATTCATTGCATAGCTCATAATTTAAATGTAATCATTTTTAATTCTATTAAAACATGATTAGAAGTGGATAATCTTTTTATCTCGATCAGCATTAATGCTTATGGCTATCGAAGAAGACACCACTATCGATAGAGAAGTATTTATAGACAACATAGCGAAATCTTCAAAAGAAATGTCAAGACTTTTAATTTAATATTATGGTTTAATTATGTAAAATATAAATACATTTTAAAATTTACTTTTTTACCAAAAAAAGTAAATATACGAAGGTGACATTTATTATAAGTATATATTACTAGCCATACTATGTATATTTTATATGTTAATATTATCCTGAACATATTTTAAGACATTTTCATTGGGTGGCACTTCAATAGAATTGTTTACCAGAGGAACATTGAGAGACAATCAACTCTTGTCAAATGTATTGGTCAGTGACACAATTATCTTATCACAGTGTAGCATTCAGTTATCACTGAGTGTCACGTACTTTATATGTTAAAATATGCTTTGATATTTACCAAAAATAAAAAAAAAAAAACCACGCTAAATGTTCCATGGGTCGGTGTCGATAGTCACATACATTTGCATACAAGCAAGTGTGTGTCTCATCGTGATTGTATCAGTAAAAAAAATAATAATATTTTTATGAAGAAAAACCATACTACGTGAAACAAAACTATTACATTTAAATTTATAAGTAAAGGTGACAATTTTTATTCTTTTTTTTTTTAAAAGATAAAATTTTCTATAATGATAGTGGTTTTATTTTATTGATAACTTTCTTTTAATAATTTTTAATGATAAGGAAAAACGTAAAGAATTACATATGTTGACGTATAAACAATTAAAACTAAATAAAACTAAATAACATTGAATCAATTTTTTTTTATTGAAAAAATAAAAAAAGCTTTTATTAATGTGTAATTTGATTGTGATTTGATTATTTCAATCAAAGAATATTAAACTTAAAGATTTGAGATGACTTTCGATAATAATAATATAACGGAAATTTAATAAAAGTGAACGATATTTATGTATTACGTGCCTAGAACATATGTTAAAAGCTTTCGGAAATGGACAAGCAATAAATAAATTATTCAATGTGATTGATGGGTTGGATTTGAATGCAAATAAAATCGAAAAGAAATAAATCTAGTGTGTGTAATTTAAAAAGTTTGAACCATAAAAACAAAACTACATTAAAATATCATCCATTTATTATAAATAAATTTTTATTTTTGAGATATGTTTCTACTTTATATTAAGATATTCATAAACTTAAATATTTAAATAGCTTACTTAAATTTCACTGTTAAGAAAGGTGAGCAAATAATATGTATTTTATTTTACTGTACAATATCTAAATCAAAATTAAAAGATTATAATTAAACATGATTTTCAATTCAAAGTTAAATTTTCTTTTAAACAAATATCTTGCAATGGAAATAAAAACAATAACTTATAGGTCAATACTAAAGAGGAAGTATTTTAGAATATTGGATTAAAATTCAAACAATAACTAAGTGCACAATTATTTGTCGTCATATAATCTAACAATAACAATCTTCGTGTTTCAGAACTATTTTATTAGTGTGCTTAAGGTCTAAAGCATACGTTTACTTCACATGAATATAAGTCGTTATTAATAATTTAGTATACTGAAGGTATGTATTTGTTAAAATTGTAAGAAAACCTGATTGCAGTAAGGATTGAAAATGAAATTGATTCATATATATTTTTTATAAATGTAAGTTTTAAATAAGACCACGAGTTTACATGGTATGTATGATATAGTATACTATTTAGGATACTAATTTCATGTCGACCCCCCCAAATGTCAAAATTCTTTATCGCATTCAATGTATATATTTATTAATTTATTATACAATTTTGTTTTGTTTTCTAAACTTTTTTTCAATAATTATTTATAATATATAATTTCAATCCAGGGTTAGACTAGGCCACCGGGTGGCCCCCAGTGGGCCGCTGTAATTTTTGTTAAGTAAAACCACATTGAATTTTTTTTTTTGTTATTAATTTAATGCGTCTATCTTCAATTCTAGTAATAAAGACTAAGTGTAATCTAGTAAGTCTTATTAGAGCTCTTGTAAACGTTGTCGGTGACATTCAAATAAACATAATTTTGGAAAAACTTATTAAATAATAGATTGAACCAACCACCATCTACAAATAAACTAAGAACTGATTATGATATACTTTACGTATTTATTGGCGATGAAGTATTTTCCCTACATGAACATGTTCTTTAACTGTTTGGTGGTCATCAACTCGGTGAAATAAAAAGTATATTCAACTACGGTTTGACAGGAGCAAGAAGGCATGTTGAATATACATTTGGTATAATGGCGAATAAATGGCGAATTTTACATCGACCAATAAATGCATCTTCGGATTTAGCAGTTGATATAGTAAAGACTTGTTGTTTGTTGCAACATTTTATTTATAAAAAAGAGGGGATTATTAATAGTATTTCTAGTGATTCAACCACTGAACTCCGATCTACGTCAATTACCTCGTTCCAATTCGGTAAGAGGTAGTTTAACATCAAATATGATTAAAAATAAATGTTGAATGATTTGTCACTAGAAGGGAGATTATCGTGGCAGAATCAATATATTTAACGAAAATAAGGAAAAAATAATATATGATATTAATATATATATTAATAATAATATAATAATGAATAATGTAAACTTACTAAATTTTTTTTTCTATCAGATAATGAATTAAAACTTTGATGTATCATTTTGCAGATGTCCATCTAAGCCGTAAAATGTAGCTACTTATTTTTGTAACTTTCCAAGTTTTATCCTTAAGCACAGGTCACAGGTACACAATATACTTATCTATGCAGCACTGCGCATCGATTAACGATCCGTTGTAGAAAACAGACCGTTATCTGTCGCCGTTAACAAGAGCTCTAAAATCTTATAAAAATGATTATCGCGTTATCTATTGAATGATCTAATCCCGTATCGCCGCATAATATTAGTGACGTCACACTACAATGCGATATTGTTTATATTATTATTAGAATAGAAGGCAGACACATTAAATTAAAAACAAAAATAATTTTAAATAAGATTTATAAGACTTATTTAAAATCTTTAATTTTTTTTCGATGTTCAGTCAACAACAATAATAAGTCTATATCTAGTTTTCAACGTTTCTGTCAACTTTAAATCAATTATTACTGGTAAGTAGGTAATTATTTTAGTAAAAATAATATTTTCTAACTTAATTAAAATTAAATGTCTAAACATATTTAAATCAAATCGTTTTTATGCTGTAAAATTGATTTTAATCGATTGGTTATTATATCAATATAATATAAAGTATAAAAGCAGTTTATAAAATTTTAATTTTTAAATACCACCCATTATATGAAGGGTACAGGGGAAAAACGGTAGTAGTCCATTTCTGTAAATTTTACAATCTACAATCTATTTTTCTTACAATCAGATGGACTAAATCTTTCTTCGCCAGTATGTCTAATATTTTCCTTTTAATAACTAACTTGACTGAAAGATTTTTTTACTGAATCGATTCCAACTCTCAATATTACTTCTAATTTGCTATTGATTTATATCGTAAAATCAAAATCGAAAAAATGGACTGTTACCGTTTTCCCCTGTACCCTTCATATATTCGTATAGTTTCATAAATTCAAACAATATAATATTATTATTTAAATGACACTCTGATACCAACAATGTTAACGACAAAAAAAAATAGGTAGCTGGAAGATTTTGTCGTTTTGAAACTTGTTTGTATAGGCCTCACATTCAAAATTAATTGTTGATTGAATTGTATATTAAATGTTAATTAAAGTATTAAAATGGATTTCCAAAACATTTCTAATAGATACCGAAATGATTTATTTCATATTGAAGCACTTTAATTATATTTGTTTATATAAGGTACATATATCTGTAGCTCAGTAATATAATGAAGGTTGTAATTATTTGTATATAATTGATTTCTGTTGCATGTTGTAGGATTAAATAATATAGTGCTTAAATATTCTGTTTTTTTAATTTTGATTAAAATGGTATAATAGTATTCACCAATATGTCAGCGACCTTGAAAATAAATAAATTCTTTGCAGAGTAAGCATAGAAAACGCATGTTAAAAAATTAATTTAATACTAGAACATAACATAACATTGAAAGCTGTAAGAAATTAGTATTTTTTTAAAAACTAATTTTGATGATATTTAAAAAGTAAAATTAATATGTTTTTAGCCATTAAATGTTATATGAATTGATATTATGACATAATTATATTAAAACAGAAATGAAAGAAGCTGTTGTTTTCTTTCAATGTCCACTCGAGTGTTCTCTAAAAGGTGGACATATATTCTTCTTGTTTTTGCTGTTCGTAAACAATCTAAATAATGCGTATCGTTTTTGTAAATATCCTCTATTTCCTGAAGACCTATACATTTATATG